>JAHTLZ010003526.1:69237555-69250246 GCA_023846285.1 Phrynocephalus versicolor
TATTATTATTATTATTATTATTATTATTATTATTATTATTATTATTAATAATAATAATAATAATAATAATAATTAATTAATTAATTAATTAATTAATCAATTAATTAATTAATTAACCACACAGCTAACTATGCTGGATTTTGTAATACAAATCACTAGTCGAACGCTTCCCAAGCATTTAGGACTCAGTGATGTATCGGCGAATTATGTGAGCAGATCCCTGTAAGGCGGCTTTCTGCCGCTGACTGATGGTGACTCTGTCAACTCCAATTTCTTCTAAATACTTACTTAGCTCTTTAGGCCCTGCACCCAGCGTGCCGATTACCACTGGGACCACCTGTACTGGTATTATTATTATTATTATTATTATTATTATCATCATCATCATCATCATCATCATCATCATCATCATCAGCAGCAGCAGCAGCAGCAGCAGCAGCAGCAGCAGCAGCTCATTTTACATATAAATCTATTATTCCCATGGGCAGATACACAATCTCCCTCAAACACGTACACACAGACTACACTTTGAGCTCTATGTAACAGTCACCACCAGCTTTTATTCTTCTTCCACATAGACAGGATAACCTGTGCCAAGGACATATTGTGTGATCTAATCACAGTTGGGATGGTAAATAAGTACATAGCTTAGAGTGACCCACCCAAGTACTCTGACTAGATTAAGCATCTCTACACAAGCTTCCCATTTTCTCTGAGGGACAATGAAAACAAACATTCATTATGTTGTTAAAGTACAAATAGGTGATTATTGTTTCATGCTCTGCTGTCATCATAACAAAGTCCAAAGAGTAACTGAAATGGAATCCATGTCACCCTGCATTTTATAAAAGTAGAAGAAAAATAATGCAAGACAGTGAGAAGCCTGTCTCCAGTTGGTAGCTCCAGCTGCTAGGAATCAATTGTAAATGATGAGTCAACACATATGCATGTCTGTGAGTGGGTCACTGGCATGCATACCACTAGCAGGCAGTCTAACCCTAATCCTGGAGTGTCTAGTACAGTGCCTCTCAACCTGTGGGTCCCCAGATGTTCCTGGATTGCAATTCCCAGAAGCCTCTACCACTCGTGTGCTGGAAGGAATTTCTGGGAGTTGCAGTTCCAGAACATCTGGAGACCCACAGGTTGAGAACCACTGGTCTAGTACAACAAAAACTCTAGTAAAAGCACAGTGGTTGACAAAAGCAGGGTGAAGGTTATGCAGATACAAACTGAGGAAGAGGTGCCAGGTAATGGTGGGGGAATACCTACAAAACCTTTAAGGAGGCAGGGACAAGGTGGAAGCAAGGACAGGCTTAGAAGTCAGGATTTTACAAGTTCTACCCCACCCACCCATCCTCACCCCCACCCCCACACCAGTGGCCAAGTGAGGGTTCAAACCTGTTCTCCAAATTCCTGGTCCATCACTCTACCTACTATATTGCGCTGGGCATCTTTTGGATCACTAGGATTGGAATAATATGTCGGGATTCATGTTTCTTGTGCTTCTCAGCATCCTATTAGCATTCTCCTTGCATCCCGAATGCACTTTGGATGAGACCCTGTTACTTAGAGTAGTAAGAATGGACCCACTGAATCAGTGGGGTTTGGGTGAGTCAGTTTCTCTATCAGTTCCATTGATTCCAATGGGCCTGCTCTAGTTGGGTCTAAGAGCCTTTTCACACGAACCCTAAACTCCGTGGCAAATGGCTCCCAGCTCTGGAGCTTAAAATTGTTTCCCCACCAGCTCCGGAGTTTACAGAAAATTAAGTGCCACCACGCCCACCTAAGCATGTCCAAGCGCACTTTTCAGGTACCTGCTCTCCGGGGGTGAAAATCTCTGATGCGGATGTAACCCAGTGAATACCAGGCTCTCCTCGATTCTGTTTGTTGTTGTTTTTGCCCCCCACCCCTTTAAGAGACAGGAATCAGGACGACGACGGGGCTCTGGCAGACGGAGGTGAGCCTGCATTTTTCCTCTCTTTTTTTCTCCCTCCCCTCACGCAGATAGGAGCAAGGAAATGCAGAGGGGGTGGGAACACAGGAAGAGCAATGAACCCCCAAGATCTCTGGTCTGAATTTAAGTGGCCAGCGGATCTTAGGGGTCGTGTGAAAAGGCTCCAAGTGAGTTTTCAGACATTTCTGTGTTCTTTCTTCACTTGCACATATTTTGGTAAACTCTCTCCCCCCTCCCAGATGCAGTTTGCTGCACATTTCATTCACTGATTAAGTTTTTTTGGGGGCGGGGGTGTTGTTTCCTTGCACATTTCTAGAGATAGTTGGATCTATTTTCCAAACATGCATGTAGTTTGATGTGCATATAAAATGGAATGCCAGGACTCCAGCATGTCACAAGTCTCTGCGGCAGGATGAACTTTCTTCTATTGCCAACATTTAGAAGTGTAAAATGGATCTCTCTCTCTCTCTCTCTCTCTCTCTCTCTGTAAATGTAAACCCTGCAGATTTTTTTCCCATCTCCAATGTGCCAGGCTGCCCTCCCCCATGGCATCCAAATATGGGGTGCCAATGTCTTTTGTAGAGATGAACATATGAAATAATCCATGTGCAAGAAACCTAAGCCATTGGGATATCAGATGGTGTGGATGCCCAACTCACGAAGGCAGGTGTCTCCAAACTGCTGTCATCCTTTCGTTTGCACTTCATTTCCCGTCAACCCCACACAGCAAGGCCAATCCTGGGAATTATATCCAAAATATCTGGTGGACACTGAGTTAAGAAAGGCTGCACCAAAGCTTCCTTACTGTAGACATTCACCCTGTGGTGCGGTAAGCAGGTGTGCATCATGTCAGGGACGTGACACATCAGCATGGTTGAGCCTTTTCTACATAGAGAGGGAAATGATTTACCATTGAATGCCATTGATTCACAGCAGGAAAAGGCATCTTTTACATTCCCCCACCCCTTCCATAATATTGTAACATACTAGAGCAAATGGATGCAGAAAAATTAACAAGTGGACCCATTGCTTAACAGCACTACATGCTTACCTTAACCACTTACCAGTTAAGAGGTACAGTATAATGGAGAGCATGTAAAGTTGAGGCATATAACTCAAGCGAGCCATAAAGCTGTAGGATTTCTCCCTTTTCCTTCTTGCAAATGCCACGTCAAGCCTTTTACAATATCCGCTCAAGAAGGACTGCATTTCATTCTACTATGCCGCTGCCTTCCTCACCATTCACATTTCCCCAGTGCCAAAGAGGGGAGCCATGGCAATTAGGTATTTAGTTCTTTCAGAAGCCTTGTACCACCATAAAAATCACTTTCCTCTTTCACATCACAGACCTTGAACAAGAGGCTTTACTCAACACGTAGCCAGCTTCTTCTTCTTTTTGTTTTGCTGAAGAAAAGAAAATTGTAACATTCTTTCAGCAGTAGCCAGGGTCATGACAACAGATGGCTGTGGCTGATTAAAGAGACAAGGAGGGTCAAGGAGCCAGGGAAGATTCAGGTTCTTGTTTCAGACAGAGTGCGTTGGTTTTTTAGACATCTGCTGTTGCACTACTAAAAGGAGAATGTCTCTCTGTAGCCAAATCTGCTGAAAGAACTGAGAAACTGAGTTCTTGATGATCACCCTCTTGCAATGGGAAGACATGAAAGCAGCAAGAGGAACAAGAGAAATTATAAACATTCACTTTAAGGAAAAATAGTATTTGGGTAACTTTTCTACTCCTGTTGATCCACGTTGCTTCACAGTACTTTCTTTTGGTTCCCCAAGTTGTTCAGTCTGACCCATTTAATACACTACACATCCTTCTATATCTGGGTGCTCAAGCAAAACACAAGCCATGCCAGTAAAAGCTCTTTGAAGTCCCTCCTATTGAAATGCTAATTCCTGTCTGATTGTAATCAACTGGCCTTAACATTAACATGGTGGAGCCACACCTCAAATTTATGACGATAAGACTGGAATTGGCTACTGATTTTATCCTGTCTGTATATATTATATCTTACAGAAGCAAAACAAGTTCAGGAGCCGTGTAGCCATCACAAAAATTAAATACGAAAATAGACCAGGTGATGCCTTTCGGCTACCAGTAAATTATTTTCACCTGGTATATTTTTATATTATACCTTGCATTTTATTGTACCTGCATTGTATTGTCTTTTGCTGTGAATTGCATGGGGATTTTTTTCTGAACAGAAAGTGGTACAATTTTTTCTTACATAACAAGATCAACAAACATCTATACTTGCAATTGAGATCAGGTAAGCTTTTTGCATTGGGTGTTTTTGCTACCAAGGCAAGATGGATTTGTTCATTCAGGCATTATCCCAATTATTTTCCTGATTGTTCATGTTATTAGTTGAATTGCCTTGAATTGGTTTTATTGCCTTGATTGTTGTATTAATTTAACGGTTGGTTTTATTTGCCAGAATCCTATTTATGTATTCATAATGCCTTCAAAAGCTTGTTACTGCTATTTGACGGCATGTCTCCCTCTAATGCCTGGTATTTCTATTTCATTTATTTGTTTTGCAAGTGGCCTTGGATCCTTTGCAAGGAGAAAGGTGAGGTAAAAACATTTTAAATGAATGAATGAATGACTGAATGAATGAATGAATGAATGAATAACATGTACACTATTCTGGGTAGCTAACAGTTTTTTAAAAAGAAATATAGCTACTCATCCCCACTACTAAGGCATGGATAGCACTAGAGCACTGAAATTGTTGGCTGCTAAGTCGGCAGCTCAGCAGTTTGAATCCCGGGCGCCATGCAGCAGAGTGAGCTCCTATTGTTAATCCCAGTTCCTGGCAACCTAGCAGTTTCGAAGCATGCAAATGCAAGTAGATAAATACCACCATGAAAAGTGGGAAGGTAAACAGTGTTCTGTGCACAGAAATGTGTTCAGTAGAGATGGGCACGACTTAGCGAAATTTCCGTTTCCGTTTCCGTTTTTCATTTTCGTTACGTAACGAAATGAAAAACGAAAAACGGTTCAAAAATGGAACGGAAACGGAAACGAAACGACTAATTTTGAGTCAATTTTCGTTTTTCATTACTGGAAAAGCACTTAATGGAGCTAAATGGGAAGAAACGAAAAAAATTCGTTTTTGTTTTCATTTTTCGTTTTCATTATGTAATGAAACGAAAATGAAAAAGTTTGAAAATTAGCTCACAAAAACGGAAACGAGCCGAAACGGACCCCTAGACGAAAACGAAAACGAAAACAAAAAATTTTTCTGAGTCGTGCCCATCTCTAGTGTTCAGCCATGTCGGCCTCATGGCCACAGACTTGCACAACACTGGCTCTTTGGCTTAGAAATGGTGATGAGCACCACCCCTAGAGTCGGACATGACTAACACGCATGTGCGGGGGGAGACTTTTTATCTGATGATACAACTGAGAAATGCCTTAACAGCTAGTCAGTTAGATGCAGTTGGTTATGCTAAGTCACTCAAAACTTTCTATTTCAATTACTGAATGACAACCTTAAAAAAAAAGGATGTCTCATTAATCTAATGGTGGGTGTATGTTAAAGTTACATATGTGCTTTTAGTGAACTGTAGCAATAGTTTAAAAATACACAGTTGCCTAGTTTGATCTAAAAACCACTCCAGATACTACCAGCTCACTCAGTCCTACAAATGACTGTTCGAACAAGTCCACTTGTCCGTTCTCCAGATGTACACCTGCTATTCTGCTTGTGTGTATGTGTTTGTTGTGTCATTACCGGCATGATCGACTCTTCGTGGCCCCATGTCCATGGAGTTTTCTTCACAGGAATACTGGAGTGGATTTGTCAGTTCCTACTCAAGGTGCCTACAGCACCTGGTATTCCCTGGTGGACTCCCATCCAAGTACTAACTAGGGCTGAACCTGCTTAGCTTCTGAAATCAGGAGAGATCGGATGTGCTTATGGCATCTAGGCAGCTGCTAATCTGCTTGCTCATCAGTAAAGATTAAGTAGTGGAGGAAGGGGGCTTTGCATTTTTTGTTGAAAAAGTAACTGTTTCAGGAAGGTTTCTTTGCCAAGAAGGTGGAGCATAAAGGATTGATACTCAGCCTTTGTGGGGAATGTCTAAGCATGAGGTGGAAGATTGTTTATTTTGCTCAGTTGCTGTACTGAGAGCAATCTTGGAGGAGAATCTTCCCCCAGGAGGAGAATCCTGGAGGAGGAGAATGCTGCACTCCATGTGGCTTCTGCAGCCACTGAATCACAAGGGATTGAATGATGAGGTCCGGCCAGCCCTCAGCTGTGGGCAATATAACAATATCAGGTGAATTGAACAAGCAGGGCTTGTTGAAAGCTCATGAGATGTATTCTGGCCTGCTATATTGATATCCAAATATTATACGAAAGGAAGGTCTGCTTATAGATCATCAAAAATAAAGAGAAAAGTCTTCAAAACAGCCAGCATAGTGTTCTTGTCCCCCATGCAAATATCTAGGAATGGATTATTCTCTCTCTCTCTCTCTTTCTCTCTCTCTCTCTCTCTCTTGCACACCAGATTGACTTCTCGTGAAGTTTTACAGATGTTTCTCCTAAAAATGACCTTCCAAACATCATTTGAATTTCTCTTGGGAGGTGGGAGGAATCCACAACTTGATAGCAATTTTTTCTAGGTAAGCTTTTCAAAGTTTATTTGAAAATGAGGTGCTGGTTAAGCTCATGGGAAAATGGCTTTAAAAAAAACTTATGCATAGCAAATGGGATATGCATTTTCAACATCCCATCTGAAAAGGGGCTGCAACTCCTCCCCTCCCCTGCCAGGATCAAAGCATGTAATAAAGACAACTGTTTTTTGCAACTGTTAAGGCAAATAACAACCATCTTGGGGATTCAGCTCGGTACCAAAGCATTCCTGCCAAGAGATACAGAAGTGGGGGATTTCAGCATGTTAGTCACAGCTGTAAAAGTATTGCGAAAGCATTGCTTTCCCTTGCATTCCTGACATTTTTACTCAGCTGGTCTGTAGAGCCTGCAGCTGACTTACAATTACTCCATGGTTTACAAGATGCAGTAAGGAATAAGGGTGTGCTGTTTCTGCTCATCACTAAAAACCCAGCCTTCTTTCAATGGCTACAAAAGAGCCAGTATGGAAGGCATACCCAAATTTGGTTTTAATACCTTGGCACTTAATGTCTCTCTTAGCTGCATCTCAAATGAGTTTTACTATACCAGACAAGATTCACAAAATATGTCCTGTGCTCTGGCTTGTAGTTTATGTAGAGAAGAGAAAGGTGGCATAAAAATAAAGTTTATTATTATTATTATTATTATTATTATTATTATTATTATTATTATTATTATTATTATTATTATTATTATTATTATTAGAGATGGGCACGAAATGAACAATTTTTTGTTTCCATTTTCATTTTTTTGTTTTGTTACATAACGAAACAACAAATGAATTTTGTCTCTAAAATGAAACGAAATGAACAGAAACGCCGGAAATTTTGTCGTAGGTTTCGTTTCTGTTACTGCAATATGAGTGAATTGCTTAAAATCCTAAAAAATCACAAAAATTGAAATAAATGGGAATGAAATGGTAACGAAATGAATGAAAATGAAAACAATTTTTTTGCAAAAATTCGCGAAAAAAGGAAACGAACCAAAACGGGCCCTCCAAACAAAAAATGACAAACGAAATGCCATTTTTTTAATTCGTGCCCATCTCTAATTATTATTATTATCTACTACCATGTAACACTGGTTTCAAACAAGGATAAACTTACTTATTTGTATGACAAATGCAAAATTCCAGTAATAAGGTGACCGAGGTATTATTTGCCCCAACTATTACAGACCTACTCTACGTGTGCCCAGTTAGATGAAGGAAGCCTCTTACTAGTGAGTGGGACTCACTCCTAGATAAGTATGTGCAGGATTGCAGCCTTGAAACGCACTGATAGGTTCATAGCTAAATAAAGTAAGCTGTAGATGTTCTATGTGTTTCATATGTTTGTAAGAGGGAAATTAGGAAACAGATTGGTAACTATTGACCCATGTTATGCTACTAATACAGTCCAGGCCAAATTTATGCAAAATCTTTTGAGAATGTTCAATCAGTTTGTGTGGGGAGAAATAATCGTGGCAGGAAATAATGAAAAACTAGAAAACTGCCTGCTGATGGAGCAGGAATTGGAAATTATTTTTAAAAGGAATATTTAATTGATGGATGGAGGTGTTTAAACTCTAAAGGTAGAGGTTATACCTTTTTTTCAAAGAAATGTTTAGCTTTATAAAGGATGGACCCTATATTTATTTCAGAATCACTTGCATCACTATTAGCTCAAGACGGTTTTGTCCCTATCCTAATATCTAAATATGCTGCAATAAAAGCCCAGCAGACTAATAATATTCAACTAAAAAGCCTAAGATTTGGAATCTTGGTCCTAGCACACTCACATACCCACACATTATTGGGGAGAAATATATCAGCTTTTTTTTAAAAAAATGAAACAAATGATAATTCTGAGGTGAAGCCATCACTTTTATGGGACACTCCTAAAAATTATTAATAAGGGGGCATGATTAATGGAAGAGGAAAACAGGTTGCAACTCAAGAACAATGAGAAAGCAAAATGAAGAGACTATTGGAGAACATAAGACTCTAACTTTAATAAAATACTTCTTGAATTTATATGAACCAAGGCAGAACTTGAGATCTTAGATATAAGTAAGCAGCAATGAGTTATTAAAGAGGAATATAAATAAAAAAGCCCCCTAAAAGGCCAATTGTTTCTATAAAAACAAAAGGTAATATAATAGTAATGTCACAGCCACAGATATTTACAATTTTTAAGGAATAATATGAAGAATTGTATAAAACAGAAATAACATCAGATATAGATATATAAAATGTGTAAGCTCATTGTCAGTTACTCTGATCTCAGAAGAGCAAAAACATCAATGCAATCCCCCCAATAACTCTTACATGGGAAGATGATTTTACAACAAGCTGTGGAAACAATAGCTAGAATAATAGCTATTCCTAAATCAGAAAAAGTCTTACCTTCTGCCCGCATATTAGTCAATTACTTTACAAATTCAAGATCAAAAGATTTCCTCATTTATTTTGATCCAAAGGTTGAATAATTTTGTTACAAGCTACAGCCACACTGATTAACAAGTGTTTATGCCAGGTAGATAGCTGCTCTAAAGGAACATAAAGTGGTAATACTTCCACTTGAGTTGTTTAAGGAATTGTTTAAGGCATTTGATCATGTGGAATGGAGGTATTCATCCTTATGGGGGGGATGAATGGGGGGTGAATACAGAACAAATATTTAATGCATTTGTAGAAAGCATATTTGAAGGGGCACATTAATCAAAGCAATGATTAATGGAGTAGAATCTAAGAAGTCTGAGTTAAACAGGGGAACAAGAAAAGGGAATCAGTTATCTCCTATATTATTCTCTTTCATTATTGAACCACTTAGTACTTGTATTAGAGAAGATATTAGTGTAAAGGTTAAAACAGACAGCATAAAATCAATTTATGTACTGTACTAATGAGATCCTTTTATTTCTTGATCAACCACCTGGCAGATATCCTTTGATATTATTCTTTCATTGAGCAGGGAATTGGATTTGATAGTCTCGTAGGCCTCCTTCAAACTTCACTATTCTCTTATTCTATGACTCGATTATAAATCAGTATTTTCAAAGTATAGGAAAATGGTATCAAAAATAGTTCACAGACCGTACTGGTTTTCCCCAAAAACTTTGTAAAATGAATTAATAAGTTACCTGACATATTAGAGAAATTTTGCGGGTCTCCTGTCTGAAGGTCAAATAATTTGGCATGATCTTAGAGATGGGCACGAAATGAGCAATTTTTCATTTTTATTTTCATTTTTTCGTTTCATTACGTAACGAAACAAAAAATGAATTTTGTCTCCAAAATGAAACAAACCGAACCGAAACACCAGAAATTTTGTCGTGCATTTTGTTTTCGTTGCAGCAAATACATTGAACTGAAATGAATGCTAACAAAACAGCAATTTTTCATTTTCATTTTTGTTTTTTGTTTCATTACATAACAAAACGAAAATGATATTTTTTGCAAAAAATCATGAAAAACGAAAATGAACCGAAACGGACCCCCTAAACGACAAACGACAAACGAAACACCATTTTTTTGAGCCGTGCCCATCTCTACATGATATAATATATTGATTGAGCAAGTCAACACAGCAAGAGATAGTCCTTAACGAACCTTTACTATTATTCCCATTGTTCACAAGACAAAATTAGAATATAGTTGGTAAAGAGTTGGTAACAATAATAATTAATGATGGGATTTCAGATAGGATATCTCTAGGCCGAGGCACTAGACAAGGTTGCCCCCTCTCCCCAGTTTTATTTTGCTTAATGATTGAAATGTTAGCGGATAAAATAAGAAATGATGAGTCAATTAGCGGATTAGGTATTGATAATAAAGTAAAGATTAATTTATTTGCAGATGATTCCTTATTGACAATTAAAAACCCACTAGAGAGTATGGAGAGACTTAAATATCATCTGGAGAAATTTGGGTCAATATCTGGATTGAGGGTTAACTGGCAGAAATCTCAGGTGATGCTGTTTAATCATAACAAGGAAGAACAAGAAGTGTTTACCCACAACTACGGATGTAAGATAAGTAATTCAATTAAGTATTTAGGTATAGAATTAGCAAAGGATACACAGAAACTAAAGGAATTTAATTATAGTAAACTGAAGAAAGAAATTAAGAATAAAATGTTAGAATATTCAAGTTTAAAACTTTCTTGGTTTGGGAAGATTGCATTGATGAAAATGAAAATTCTACCAAAGTTAAATTTTCTTTTTATGATGCTTCCAATACAGCTAAGTAAGGATGACCTTAAATTTTGGCAAGATTTAATTAACAACTATTGTAATAGTGGTAAAAAAGCTAGAATAAACAAAAAATATTGGTATATGGCCCAGAATAAAGGTGGTATAGGTCTACCGAATGTTAAAAACTATTATTTAGCAAATCAAATAAGGTTTATTGGGGATATTGTGTTTAGTCCAGAAAGATTAATATGGTGGGAAATGGAATCATCGGAAATAAAGGAGGATATTGAAAAATACCTATTTGGCACTACTAAGAAATCAAAGTTAAATGAGATTAACAACCCCTTTCTTCGATCTATGTTAAATGCATGGTATTTGCATAAGAAAAAATTATGTCCCTTAGACTCACCATTGAGATCTGTAACTGAAATGGAGAATTTCCCTTCAAATTTGAAAGTTTTTTAAAAAAGTATTTAGGGATAAACAAGTGATTAGATTGAAAGACTGGATAGACAAGATGAGAGGGAAAGAACAAATGAATGAAGTTCTCCAAGTTAGGGATATATCATGGTTCAATTTTATACAATTAAAGAAATGGACTGATACGTGGTTAAAGAAAAATAATAAATGTAGAGAGTATACAAAATATGAACAGCATTTACTGTTGTACGAGGATACTCAGAGTGAAATGATAGTAAAGGGTATTGTTAGCAAACTATATAAAATTATTTCGGATTTAGATGATAATAGGGGAGGACCTGGATTGAAATTAATGTGGGAACAAGATATTAAAAAAGAAATAAGAGAAGAAGACTGGGCTAAAATGTGGAGAATGAGAATACTCAGATCTTTGTCTGTTAGAATAAAGGAAAATTTCTTTAAAATAAGTTTAAGATGGTATATGACACCAGTGAAATTGAATAAAATGAATGTAAATTTTTCTAAACTTTGTTGGAAATGTGATAATGAGATTGGTACCTTTTATCATTTGTGGTGGGAATGTAAAAAGATACAGAAATTTTGGAAATGTATCTTTAAAGAATTAAGTGATATATTAGAAATGACTATAGAGCCTAAATCTGAAATTGCGTTGTTATCAATATTTGTGGACCATAACTATGATGTTAAAACTAAAGAGTTGATTACAAATTTGTTGACAGCAGCTAGATTAATAATTGCTAGAAATTGGAAATCTAAATATGAACTATGTTTAGAAGAATGGTATAAGGAAGTATGGAATATAGCTTTAAATGATAAATTGACTTGCTCTCTCAAGGTTAAAAAAGGAGAGTTAAAAAGAGATATTTTCTATGATATATGGGGTAGATTCATTGAATACGTACTTGTATGGAATAAGGGTAAGGTTTCCGCACAACAATCGATTCTGTTCTGGAGGGGAGGATGATGAATGTAAATATGAAGAGCGATCCTGTTGGTGAAGGGGTGCACTGTTGTCGATGTTTGTTTTTCTTTTATGTAATTTGTATATGTTTTTTTTAAACTAATAAAAATTAAAAAAAAAACAATCCTTGTCGCAGCTATGACAGACAACTGAAATGGTCTGAACATGGAAAAGGGCTCAAGGACTTTCCTTCTGAAGATATTTAGATAGAATATGGTCAATAGCACTGACAGGAAAAAAAGGAATACTCATGTTAGACTCCTTAGAGGAGAAATATTTCTCTACACCTCCCAATTCTTGGAAAAAGGCACTGAACAAATAAATACAACAAAGAAGTAAAGAGATGAACTAACAAAATGGCTCTTTTAAGAGACATCAGATGCATCAGAAGAAGTCAATTGTAATCTACAAAAGCTGTCACTGGAATACTGTAACTATTAGTCTTGAGGATCCTATAGGAGTTTTATTATTATTATTATTATTATTATTATTATTATTATTATTATTATTATT
>JAHTLZ010003526.1:69264669-69282215 GCA_023846285.1 Phrynocephalus versicolor
GATGATGATGATGATGATGATGATGATGATGATGATGATGATGATGAAAGCAGTTGATGTCATGGTCATGGCTATCAGAAACTGCTTTTGAAGCACCTTCCATGATTTCAAAATGAAGTCCAACAAACAGATTAGGGGGAAAAGTTTATTGCTTGCAAAAAACAGAGTTCAAAAAGCTTCTTCAGGCTTGCAGACTCTTTGCAGGAGCCTTTTGCCTCTAGCCAAGGTGTTCTTTTTACCCACTGCCTGAGGTGTGCTAATAGCAGTTTAGTCCTGCCAAGATGAAAGATGAACATATTTAAAAGCAGTAAACGATGGGGTTGACTGACATTAATTTAAGCAGAAAAGGGATCTCTAGATATGTGATCGGTCAGATTTCATTTTCAGGGTAGGAAGTCCCTAAGAAACTTTACTTAGAAGTGCAGGCAGATGGTCTATAGCTTCCAAGTTCAATCCAACTTGAAGTTGCTGACTCAGCTGTCACAGGGTAAAAGGTTTTGCTGAGGCAGCTGAAATGACTTGGTTAAGCTGGGCAGGTAGGAAGAGCAATGGAGCCAGTTGCCCTATAAATCACTATTGGGTGCTTTCACAAGTCAGGGCAGGTTTTTAGCTTCTCAGCAAGTTAGTCACTTTGGTTCAGTCATACTCTGACAGCTCTTTGCCTTGAAATGTTATGTTCTGTGCCATCAAGTTGGAACTAGAGATGGGCACAAAACAGAAAAAGAGTGTTGTGTTTCATTTCTTAAGTAGTTTCATTTCATTTCATTTTGTTACTAACAATTTTTTTGGACTCATGTACAGTAATACCTTGGTTTATGAGCATAATGCCTTCCAGAAACATAATGCTTGTAAACCAAAACACTCTGATAGCGAAGCAAATTTCACCATAAGAAATAATGGAAACTTGGATGGTTTGTTCTGGGTCCCCATGAACCACATAGTGTTGACACAAATTGCAAAAACTCACAAAATTTTGGTCTATTTGAGGGGCTAAATCCATGTAATTCCTTGTCATTGCCAACAAGAAAATTTAAGCTTTGTATGATATCATTGACATAACATCCTGAAACTTTGAATGATTGGCTATAAGATATTATCTTCAAGTGTGATTGTTTTGATTTTTTTAAAAAAATCAGTTTTTCCAAAAAAAATATCAAAATTTATATTTATTTAATTGTGTATTTTTTTGAAAATGTACAATTGCACCATATTGTATATCGAATGAAAGCCCTATTCATAAGATTTAAAATAACACCCATCCCAGGTCTGTAGCTATTACAGGTATCTATTAAATGACACTTGAAATTATGGTGGGTAGTGAAATTTGGCATTTTTTTGCAGTTTTGAAAATGCAATAGCTCAGAAACAGGTGGACCAAAGATCTGAAAAAAATAATTTTTAAGTATCTCATGGTAAGGTATAAAGGTACCGAAAATGAACCAAATCCATGACATCAAGTTCCGGTTCCGGCTATACCACGTCTAGACTTATCAAGTTGAATTCCTCCAGATAAAGGGACCATAATAAGAGTAAAGTTTCCTTGGAGGGGAAACAAAGAAGAGGCAGCGACTGTGGACCATGAAGGGAGCAGCAGCGAACTTTGTGGAAGCAGGAAAATGCTTCAGCTCCCACTGGGGGAAAACCTTCGCTATTGGTGTCAGTGTTGGACATTAAAAGTTGTAAATATTTGGCATGCCATGAGTAGAATGCTTCTATATCTTTCTGTGCAAAGGTTCTCCTTGGTATCTGAGGAAGTGGCTTTTAGCAAAAAGAAAGAAAGAAAGAAAGAAAGAAAGAAAGAAAGAAAGAAAGAAAGAAAGAAAGAAAGAAAGAAAGAAAGAAAGAAAGAAAGAAAGAAAGAAAGAAAAAGAAAAAAAGAAAGAGAGGGGGGTATATCATTGAAAGATAAGCACAGAAGTGATTGTTTTCACATTATTTCAGGAACCATCTTTATAATGAAATACTATACCAGTATGGGCACATAATACAAACATGTGCAATGCCACCATCGGTCTCAATAAGTTGCTATACAGCCCAAAATACTGTAGAAGGAAATACAGTGGACCCTTGTATAACAAACGGTTTGTGTAACATAAAATCTGTGCAACATAAAAAATTCTGGAGATAGGGGAAATTTGCTTAACAGAATTGCCTATGAGGCGAATCTAATTAGGGATTACTCTGTTTTCAATGCATTCCTATGGGAAATTTGTATAAAGGAAAATTTACTTAACAGAATTTCATTTGGAACGAATTAATTCCTTTATACAAGGTACCACTGTATTGAATTAATTAAAACTTTTGATCTGAGCAGGGAGTGCAGAAGTATAAAAATATATGAAATGTGGCAGATTATGTGTGTGTGTGTTGTATCGTTACAGTCGTTACCAACTCTTCCTGATCCCATGTCCATGGAGTTTTCTTGGCAGGAATACTGGAGTGGTTTGCTAGTTCCTACTCCAGGCGCCTACAGCACCTGGTATTCCCTGGTGGTCTCCCATCCAAGTACTTACTAACCAGGGCCGACCCTGCTTAGCTTCCGAAATCAGTCAAGATCGGATGTGCTTATAGTTTACATTTAACTGGACAAGGTTACATAAGAGAAAAGTCTAGCAAATGGGGGTGTGATCTGGGTTGACTCATGATTTTCTGAGTGATCCATCAAAGTTTTACTGTTTGCCCTTTACGACACAACGGTTTAGATGTTAAGTCTTGTTTTATTCCAGCTTGTGGTTTTGGAAATTAATTGACATGTGCTGAACAGATCATTATGTGTTTCTTGTACTGTATGCAGTGTCTGATTATTCAAAGCCCAGAAGAAAATACTAGAGCTGAACTAAATCTCTCTCTCTCTCTCTCTCTCTCTCTCTCTCTCTCAAAAGGGATTTTTTTGCAAAAGGATTTTTGTTCAATTTGGCAAAATAACTTCTGCCCTAATTTTTCTGTCTTTTAACAGGAAGGGAGGTTTTCTGAAGGCCACTTATGCACAGAAAGACTAATAAGAAAAAGCCACATGATTCAATTGATCTTACTGCATTTGTCATCTGTTGTGCTGCAGTTTTCAATTGATTTCCTATCACCATAACATTTTCCAAGGATTTCACCCCATTTTAGTGATGTGGTGCCTTCTGACTGAGGCACAGAATTTCCAATGTTGGAACTAAAAGAACTGCGACATGCCCATTTTAGTGACTGCACTGCAGAATGAAAATTGGAGCTCCTTTACAAAACAAGATTTTTCGGTGCCTTCTAAGGTTGCAATTTTTGCTGAGAAGCTGGGTACACATACAAGTTCATGATTTCAGTGTCCATTAGAGATGGGCACGGAACGAACATTTTTCCGTTTCTGTTACCGTTTGTCATTTCCGTTACGTAACGAAATGACTAACAAAAATTGTGATGAAAATGCAACAAAACGAACAGAACCACAAGAATTGTGGTCGTTATGTTTCGTTTCCGTTAATGGTGACATGCAATGAAATGAGCTGTTTTAAATGTTAAAAAACGCCCTGGACATCCGTAAAAACGCAGCGATAATTATTTATATTGTCTGATAATACCTACCAGGGGGGTTGGGGTCCTTAAAACGTTTGTTTTCGTCTTCTCCCATCGCGATGTATTTTTCTTTTCCCTTTAAAATGGATGTCGCCACCAGCCACAACATGGAGGCAAGCCAAGTGATGGGATGATGTTCAACCAATAGCATGCCCAGGTTGCAGACTGGGCAGTTCTGGCATCCACAGAGGGCATAAAAAGCTCTGGCAGCCCCTGTCCTCCTTGCAGTCTCTGGTGGGAGTTAGGGTGGGATTGCTGTCTCTGCGACTCCAGCTTCAGTCCTGCAGCCTCCCTGTGTGCGTGCGTGCTGCGTACCTCTCAGTGAGTACCCTCCCCTGCCCTGCAGTGCAGTCACTCTGTGGCTGCCTTTCACCCTGGTCAATGCCCGCCGCTGCCTTTGCAGCCTCCCTGCATACCTAGTCTATATGGTGTCTCTGCCAGCATCCATTTTTTAGTGTTTTCCCTTTGGTCTGGGACTTTGGGGGATGCCTGCGCACGGAAATGCTTTAAAAATCGTGCAAAAAGCGGGTAGAAATGACAAACAAAAAAAACAGAAAATGGTAACGAAATTTTTCAAAAAATTCACGACAAACGGAAACAAACTGAAACAGACCTCGCAACGACAAACGAAAAACTGAAACACCATTTATTTGTTTCGTGCCCATCTCTAGTGTCCATTATGGTCTGTTGATGATGGGAGGTCAAAAAAGACAAGGCTTGAATGATATAGGCCCTATACCTGTCAGGAAACCTATCAAGTGTCATGTCTATAAATCATTGTCATGGCATTAATCCATTAAAAAAGGCACCATTGTCATCACATCAATCCATTAAAAAAGGCATCATAAAATACAATGGGTAAATCAGTGGCCTCTATGGTTATACAGTATCTAAAATGAATTGGCCGGTTTATCAAAATGAAAGTGATCCATATGAAATACAGAGAAGGAAAGGAGAGAGACCAGGAGAGAATGAACAATCCTAACAAGCATAGTTTAATATACAGAGGGTTGAAGCCAGACTTCTTAAAACCAAGCACTCATCCTGCTCCATCTGCATAGGTTATTGTCATGTTTCCTCCTATGTTCAAGTTTTAAAAGTTGCAAAATCCTTCTTGCAACTATATGCAGAAATGTTCAAGTCTGATGGATCTCTTTAAAAGAAGAATGAAGAAAAAATATCTCCCTCTTCACAGCACGATACATGTGCTCACAATGACCTTCTAAAGTGTAGTAGCTGCCAAGAGAGGTGTCGAACAGCAGTGGTATATAACTTGTATATAATCATGCTCCTTATTACCGAATCAGGACAGAGCTGTGACAGACCACCAGACTCTAAGAGTCAGCCATGAGAAGGTGATGCGACAACATGCCAGAGCAGCCAGCATCAACCTTCATGTCTGTTTGTACAGATGTTGATGATACACCAGGAGGGGGTGGATTGTCTTCATGGAGATGGTTGTGCAGCTGTGGCACTTGTGTTAAGTCAGGCATATCCAAACTACGGCCCTCCTGATGTTTTGGACCACAACTCCCAGAATTCCAAGCCTGTATCTCCAATGGGAAAGGACTGTGGGAGTTGTGGTCCAAAACATCTGGAGGGTTGAAGTTTGGACATGCCTGTGTTAAGTGATGCAATTCCATGTCACTACGCTGGCAAGGATTTCCTGTTCAGTTAAAGTTCAAGAAGACGTCAACATTGTGCTTTATAGATGTCACAAGGCTCCTGGCCTTCACTGTTGGCTGTTTGATTTAATACATATTTGAGTTCACAGTCTTGTCAAGAGAAGTGCAGGTCCCCAGAACAGAGGCAGATACCTAGCTTTCAGCGTGGCTATAAGACAGCCTGGGAAGAAAACCTAAAACACTTTTTCCTCTTCAAGGATCATGAGGGATACATTAGGTACGGTATGACTATATGCATGAGCTCATCTCCATCTATATTCAGCGTCAGTGAATTTATATACCCATGGGGGAGTAACCACAAATGCAAAGGGGGAAGCTGGAAGAATTTGATATCTGCCGAATTCTTATGCAAACTGGTGTGATCTGCATTCCCCAGGCTATTGTGAAGATTATGGGATACTATTATTTTTGGAGGTCACACTTCAGTAGATGTTGCTGCACTATAAAAATTGACCCCCCCCATGCACCAAAATTCGGCTTACTTTAGGATCAAACCTCAACTGAACATATATCATGTACCTTTTAAGATCAAATATGTTTAGAAAAAACTGGATAGTGAGAATGTGAATATAAATATGTTTAAATGTTTTCAATCTGCGATGGTGGTGGTGTAACCGTAGTTCTCCAGATGTTTTTGGAGTACCTCTCTTATTGTCCTTTGTGCAGGATAGGGTTGTTTAGCGATGCATCCCAGAACCATTGAAAGGCCACAGCTGCCAGGTCCTCTTACAATCTGAAGTTTGTTCTGTCCTCTTTATGGTGGGGAAAGGGTGAACAGTGGCAAAGAACTAATCATCATTACAGTTGTTCCAATATTTGCACCCAGCGTAGTCAATAGGGGGAGCTGTTCCCATCACAAAGAGGAAACCATGCTGTTTTGGATGGCCATGTAGCTATTAAAGATTAGGAGCTTGTCAGAATGAAATCGGGCATAACCATACCTGTCAAGTGTCCCATTTTGGCTGGGACATTATTAGTTTTTTAGCCTTTGTACCACCATCTTCCTGGAGCACTTATTTTCACAGAAATGTCCCAGGTGGCGGTGGTTGACAGGGAGACTTTTGGCTGGGGATTGGGTAGAGGGAGGATGAGCTGGTGTGGCTGTGGCTTGGCAGGGTGGAAGGGGCAAAGTGCCTGCCCGCCCTTTCTTTCTCTGCCTCCTGCAATGACGACAACAGGAGGAGGAGGAGGAGGAGGAGGAGGAGGAGGAGGAAGAGGAAGGGCACCCAGCACTGAACTTGTTTGCTGGAGAGCCTGCGCCTGGATGGTGGGATTGGAGCAAGCGGGCGGCAGGTGGACAGCGGAGCACAGCCAAGCCGAACAGAGCCCATTTAAGCCCAGGGACCGCTGCTGCCAGGCCTCTGCCCCTGCAGGGCAGCAATGTCTTGCCCACACCCTCTGGTGTAGTGGCAACCCTCTAAGACTCCTCCTCCTCTTCCCTCTGTTCCTCCTCCTGCTGCTGCTGCAGCAGCACTCTTCCTCCTGTTCCTCATCCTTTCCCAGGAAGAGTGGCAGTGGGGAGGTGGTGGTGGGCTGGGCCTGTCTGCCCAGGGATGCGCCCTCCCAGGCTGCATGAGGGTCAGGCAGCTCCTGCTTGGGCAGTGGCGGCGGCAGTGAGCTGGTC
Source organism: Phrynocephalus versicolor (assembly GCA_023846285.1). Classification (NCBI taxonomy): domain Eukaryota; kingdom Metazoa; phylum Chordata; class Lepidosauria; order Squamata; family Agamidae; genus Phrynocephalus; species Phrynocephalus versicolor. The sequence continues at coordinate 69,271,534 of JAHTLZ010003526.1, forward strand.
ACCCTGTTGGAGGGCACCGGTGCCCTGCCTGCATTGCCTGCCTTCCCTTCCTCCCTGGGGGGAGGTGGCTGTGGGAAGGGGGATTGAGGGTGGGGAGCTTCTGCAGGGGGAGGGGGCGGAGAAGAAGGTGTTTACTTGGCTGACACGCTGCAGAGGGACACAGACATGCTCACTGCGTTGTGGTGGGAGAGGCAGGTGGTGCATGCTTGATGGCTTTTTGTGTGTGTGTTTGCGTGTGCAGCCACACATTAAACCTCCCTCCTCCCGTCCCAGCTGGCACTGGGGAAAAGTTGACAGGTATGAGCATAACTGAAATTTCCCTTCACAGAAATGAGAAAAGGCTCATTCATCCGCCCAAGGTCTCAGATGTTTCTCCCATTTTTATTCCTAGCTCTAAAATAAAATACTAAATCTTCTGTTGAAGAGAGAGAATTTGTTGCATCAGGAAAAGGTTTCTGCTCAACTTGATTCACACATCACATGGGTCACACATCACGTGGGTAACGTTGTTACTGTAAATCTGTGCAATTAGATTGAAATTAAATTAACAATTTAACAGATTTAAATTAACATATTGAAATTAAATTAACAATTTGGCTAGATGTGGGCAAACAAAACATGTAACAAATAGTGATAACAGTCCCTCAGGTATTTTGGGGTGGTTTTGCTCTGTTTTGTTTTCAAATTTGGTCTCTTAAGATATGGGATATACTATTCCTTCTAGCAGTTGGCAGCCAATGGCTGAAGTGAGATTATCTCTCCAAGATAAATAAATGTGTGCCAGAAATTGTTACTTAAGGCCATAGATGTGTTGAATACTACACTGACTATTCAAGTTCAAGGCTACTGTGGTGTATTTCAGCTGTTATTTGACTACTTTGAGTCACATTACTAACCCATAACCTCCAGAACTAACTTCAGAGTGATCTATAAAGAGACAAGAAAATGTATGGCTTAATCAGAGAGAACAGAATAGAATGAAAACATTCATTCTCATGAACTGGACATGGCATTTGTTTTCTTGGATGAAAAAAAAAAACCCTGGCACTGAGGGTTCATCCAAGCAAGCTACCAGACAATATAAGGGTTCTTCTTTAGAATATAGGGTGCAGTTGAGTCTGTGGGCTTGAAAGGCTGGCTATTTCAATCCAAGTGATGAGGTGAACTCTCATTGCTTGTCCCAACTCCTAACAATCGAGCAGTTCAAAGGCAGATATAAATGCATGTAGATAAATAGGTACAACTGCAGTGGGGTGGTAATTGTGTTCCTTGTGCCTGCAACATTCAGTCATGTTAGCCACTAATCTTGGAAATATGTGGATGGACAAACACTTGCTCTTTGGCTTATAAACAGAGATGTATGTGCACCAGACCCTAGAGTCAGAAATGACTGAATATATTTGTCAGGGCAAAACTTTACATTTACTTTTAGATTAAATATATGAGAAAATATTAGAAATAATTTTTTAAAAAGATACGGTATAGTGGTCACATCCCTCCAACGGATGAAAAATGCATCCATTAATTTCACTCTACTCTGTGCTTTCAGTCAATGAGAGGATCGCTTATCCCAATGACACTGTTTTCTTTGGGGTCTTCAGTAAGGGATTGCTGGATATCTTTTGGAAATCACAGCAAACAATGGCTGGCATCCTGTTGTGTAAAATACGCTGCATACGTCTGATGATGTCATAAGTGAGGATGACTTTCCAGAGATTAAAGAGTTCCTACCTCTGTCCTGAGGCACTCATAGCTCCCTTTCATTGTCTTGGAGGAAAGGAAAAGGAAATCTTTAATCCTAGTAGCTGTAATTTCTAGTAACTAAAGACTACCTCCGTTTGTGCCCCTACCATGATTTAAGCCAACATTTACAAAACAAGTCTACAAAGTTGACTAGACATGACCCACCTTTACAGAAAATGTGCCGGCCCTTTTTCATCAAGACTTGCTCTCCCATCGGCTTTATCTTTATATGTTTTCAACTCAGACTAGGCCTTTACCTCATGCCGCCATGATTTGCCTCAGAAACCCATCCTTACCTTATGAACGGCCACTCTCACCCCAACCCCAAGTCACAACATGTTCCAAGGTCACAGAAGGAGGCAAAAACATTTGAGGAATGTCATGGGAAGCCATCATTTTCTGATAAAGCTAGATGTATTTTGTGGAAGGGAAAGGGATCACCCCATGCATACTCTCATGCTGAAGGGGCTGGTTTCCTAGGAATATAGACAGAGATGAAGAGATATAATAATTCACTCCTTCCAGGGTCAACAGGAAGTTTAAGTGCTCTCTTTATCTTCAAAGGATTTTTCTGTTCCTGTATTCAGTCTGTTAATCCTCTCTATTCTCATAACAAGTGGACAAAACGTACTGTCTTGTCCCAGATTCTGAGCTTTTCTGGCACGACATTTCAAGCTTGGCAACAGCCTTGCTTGTGATTTTCCTCAATAGCCTGGCAATCTGCTGCGTAATTGCATTAGGCTCCGTCTATGTATTGCATTGGCTTATGCAAACAGAAAGGATGAGACGACGTGATCCACCTTCTTGGAGGCTCATCAATACAAAACATCACCAGTTCAGCAGGAGTCTTGGCTCTGGGAATACTAGTAGACAACACATTAATCAGTGCTAGAACAAGGTCAGGAGACAGACTCAAAACACATGTCTGAATATGTGACTATCTGCAGATTGTACTCCTTCAGTTTAATAGTCAGCATAGATTAATGCTATGATTTTTATTTAATCCCGTTTGGCCCTTTGGGGGGGGGGGAAGACAGACAGTTCTCTTCAATATTGTGGAGTGTACACAAAATAAAAACACTGTATTTGCGCTACAAACATATTCCAACAAGAATCAGTGGGTATTTGCAGTTTGTATGGACCCCTGTCTCTGTACCCAGGTCCAAGTGTTATACCAATGTGAACTGATTTGGTTTGATTTTTTAAAAATAAGAAATTATGTCACTTTGCTTGTTTCCTATTTGCATGTAAGGATAATAAACTTTCAAATTACTTTCCTTGCCCTGTGTGGAGGTGAGATATTTGAGGATAGTGCTGATTTTATTTGTTTGTTTGTTTGTTTGTTTTGAATATTTTCCCCCACCTTTCTCCTTGGAAAAGGAACCAAGGTGGCTTACAATAATGAGGGACAAAATACAACGAGAACATTTAAGGCATATTCAAGTTAAGAATAGGGAATTAGAAGAGGCATCTTAGAACATTAAAAGGTAACATTAAAGCTACATAGAGTACAGCAAAAGAAAAAATCCATTATGGAGGTGGAAAGTAAACATGGAAAACACCCATATTCTTATGAAATCAGTCAATGTAATCATGCACAGTAATCCATATAAAAGTTTCATAGTAGGTGGCCCCTCATTAAGGGAAAGCTTGCCTGAAGAGGAAGGTCTTTGCCTGCTTCTGGAAAGACAGCAGAGATTGGGCAGTCCTGGCCTCCAGTGGGAGGGAGTTCCAAAGTCTGGGAGCAGCAAGAGAGAAGGCCCTTTCATGTGTTCTTCTGAGGCACTCCTGTGAAGGTGGTGGGATGAAGAGACAGGCCTCTCCTGATGACCTTAGCACCTGAGCCAGTTCATACTGTGAGATTGGATCTTTGAGGTAGCTAGGACCCAGGCTGTACAGTGCTTTGTAGGTAAAGGTAAGCACCTTGAATTGTGCCCAATAGGTGACTGGCAGTCAGTGGAGCTTCTTTAGTAGGGATGTAACATGATTTCTGTAACCTGCCTCAGTCAGCAATCTGACTGCTGCACTTTGGCCCCGTTGAAGTTTCCTGAGATTTTAATTAAACAACAACAACAAGAGCACTACTTTTGTGCAAATAAAGCAAAAATGTGCAAATGACACAAATAATGCAAATTGAGCTATTACATGATTGTGCAAGATGACAACAGCGGTGTCTTTCCTTTTTTGCGGACTTCAGAGGAGTAGGAGTATCAGAGAGGGCTGTTTACTCCTTCCTAAACAATCAGCCAGGTGTCCTTTGGTTGTTGCGAGTTTTGTGCTCTAGTTCTCAAAGGAAAAGTATGCTGGTTTTGTGCAAATTACAGAAACCTTGATGGGGGAAAAATAGCACTAAGATTCTCAGAAAGACAGACCGTCATGGGGCTTGAAAATTCCTCTATCCCTTCTAGTCAAGATGGTACAAATTGATAGGAGCAAAGAATTTAGTATTCTTTGGGCCCCTAGTACTAGAGAGTCAGTTTCTGTATACAGTAACTTGGAGTCATTAGGCTTGGTATCATTCATGTTTGTCTCACATATCAAACGGGAGAGAAATTGGTTGATGGTTACTTCTAACTAGTCTGAGTGTAGCTGGAGTGAATTACCTAGCTTGTTTGTTTGGTGAGATAAGAGAGCTGGAGCCATCTAAACTAACCATCTGCCTTAGTGTAGGTCAGGCATGTCCAAACTTCGGCCCTCCAGATGTTTTGGACCACAACTCCCACAGTCCTTTGTCATTGGGAATACAGGCTTGGAATTCTGGGAGCTGTGGTCCAAAACATCAGGAGGGCCGAAGCTTGGACATGCCTGGTGTAGGTGAAGACTCTTGTCTCAGAGCTAATACTGAAGTTAAACTCATGTCCTATTCCAGTTCATGGAATGAGGAGAGACCTTAGCTTGTTGTCTGTTTCACACATTAGAATACCTTGGGCCAGGTCTGGTAGACTGGTAAATCATGGAGAACCAATCTTCCTGTCTCATTGTGCACTGGAACTTGATCACCAACTACATACTGCATATGTCATTCAAAAGTTTAAGATATAGATATACCAATTTCTCTCTCTTTTCTCTTTTTACAGACAACATATTCAACATATTTTCGAGCAAGGATTTGTGTGTGTGTGTGTGTGTGTGAAAGTTTGCAGAGGAATGTGGAAATGAAATTGATTTTTTTTTTGAGCAATAGATTAAATAAAAATGCAGAAGGCACAGTGGCCTAGGTCATATCCAAGGCTGGTAAAGTTGTGTCGCCCTCCTCTATGTAACCCAACAATTGTTAATTACTATCACTGTCCAGAAAGGCACCCTCTTTGCTAAAGCAGAAGCTGTTTCCAGAGGCTGCTCTTTTATGAAGTGTTGGCCCTACTTAAAAGCATATATCATCCAGTGGGAGCAGTTGCCACATTGACAACCACTGATGCTTTGCCATCCATCCCCACCTTGTCTGAGTGCTAGCTCTGCTATCAAAGTGTTGTAGTCTTACGTCTCCCCTCTGGAACAAAGACACAGCCCAGGATCTCAGCAGGTGATAAGGCCTGTGGGAAGGATCAAGTAAAAAAAATAAAAAGGAGGAGGAGGAGGAGGAGGAGAAGGAGGGGGAAATACAGTGTGTGTTAGAGATGGGCACAGAGCGGCAAAATTCTCGTTTCCGTTAAGTAACGGAAACGGTAACGACAATTACTCCGCTCCAGCTCGAACCCGACCCAATAAAAGATAAATTGGGTCTGGTTTGTCGTTGTCGTTCATGGCATCGCGGTGATCGCGCGATGCCAAGCAGCACAGAAAAAAAGTTTTAAAAATAAAAAAACCCCTATTCCCGGCCCAAAAAGCAGGCGAAAATATGCCTGCCTGAGGACACCTACCAGAGGGGTGGTTTCTGGGGGGGGGGTCCCCGGCCTTCCCCCCTCTCCTGTCCTGGGCTGCTTGCACCAGGCTGGGGGGGGGGGCATCCTCGTCATCTCCATTTGCTATGCGGTGGGGGGGGGACCCAAAAAGGTGACCGCAATATTTATTTTTAAATCGTGGTCCAAAAACACACCAAAGCACCACAGAAACATTTGAAAATTAGGTATTTTAAATGCCTGATTGCTTATAGTAGCAGCAGTGGGTTTTTCTTGCAATAAAACGTCTCCATTGATTTTATTTTATTTTATTTTTATTTTTATTTTTTTACACCTGTACATGTGCAATGATGGGCTGGCCATGGGATGGGACCATGCAAATTTTTGGAGCCATTCCACCAATTGCATGGCCAGGTTTTGACTGAGATTTCTGGATGTGCCAGAGGGCATAAAAAAGCCCACTAACCCTAACCCTAACCCTAACCCTAACCCATATGCCAGTACACTGTCCTTCTTAGTGGGTCAGAGGCACCCAGAGGTGCAGCCCACTAACCCACCCTAACCTTAACCGTAACCCTAAGCCTAGCCCTTACCTTAAACCCAACCCTAACCCAGATCCATATGCAAGTACACTTTCCTTCTTAGTGGGTCAGAGTAGAGACACCCAGAGAGGTGCCTCCCACTCCAGAGCCCACTACCCCTCCCCTACCCCTAACCTGTACGCCAGTACGCAAGTATGCTTCCTTTCTTAGTGAGTCAGAGGCACCCACACCCAGAGAGGTGCCTCTGCCACTTACCCCCCAACCCTAACATAGTGTAATGCGGCTATGCGTTATGCTTCCCTTCCCTTCTGAGTGGGTCAGAGGCATCCAGAGAGGTGCCTCCCAGAGCCCACTTACCCCAACCCCAATCCCAACCCAAACGACAAATGACAAATGGAAACGGAAACGACAAATTTTTGAAAAATTTCACGACAAATGGAAACGACCCGAAACGGGCCCGTCCCAACAAACGACAACTCGAAATGTAATTTTTTCTGGTCGTGCCCATCTCTAGTGTGTGTGCCTGACCTACCCAGACTCCTGGCCTTCGTGCTGCCCTTTTTGGAGGGCTCCTCCTCTGATTAGGACCTAGATCCAGATGGCACAGAGGAGATGGTGACTTCTGACAACCCTGGCTTCTCAGAGGAGATCACAGCATATTCTGTGGCACAGGCAGACAGCATAGCATTGGAGTTCAAGGAGAAAAGTGAAATGGCAGGAAAGAGAGGAACCAAACCAAGCCATTAGCTAGAGAGGAGGCAACCTGATGCATTGCCCGGTAGACTTCCTTGGGATTGGGTACCTCTCCACTAGTAGGGCGACCTGATGCTGGAAAGCCTACAGCTGAGTGAGATACTGCTACAAAAGGTTTCGCTGCAAGCTGACACAACTGCCAGGAACATTTGCAAGGAGAAAGGTGGGGTAAAATTATTCTAAAATAAATAAAAAATAAAAAAAATCTGTGGTTACCTTAAATGCCATCAACTCTACTTCCTGAGATTTTGCATGCCTTGTCTGCGAATGATCTGCTCTGTGCATTGTCATCTCTTACACTTCTTCCTTGGCAGATTCCTGGCTGACTGATATCCTGGCAAGTGGCCCTTGACACTCTAATGACCTCTCTTCTGGCTGCTCCCTTCTCAGGCAGACAACATGGCAGGAGTGTGATTTATGGCTTGAGAGATCAGGGACCTTGAAGTTGCCATCCAGAACGAACACCTGGACAGCAGATTCAGCCAGCACGTAGGCCACCCATAGCTGTCATCCTTACTGGGGTGAGATACAGCACAATTCCGTTTAATCTTGAAAAGAATATTTCAAATGATGCATCTGGTTCTGGTTCTTTTCTTTCTCTCTCCCTCCCTCCCTCCTACAGCCTGTAGGAATGGCTGGTGGATGACACCAGGGAACAAGCAAATCCCAACAAAACTTTATATGTGGTCAAGATCGAGACATAAAAGAAAGTGCAAACATTACCCACATGCAGGGTCTATTCGTCTCCCATAAGAGGGATATCCTGTTTCTCACAAGGAAGAACTAGGCTGATTAAAATAAGAAGAATGGCATCTTTTCCCCGTTAGGGCCTGTTTCAAGGCAAACTGAAATTGCATCCATCTTCCAGCTACTGATAAATGGCCACCATTTGCTCCTACTTTCCCACCTCATCTCTTCCAGCTGGGGCTAATTTAAGGCATATCAGGTGCTCCTGTAGCCACTCAGCAGAAACAAGGCAGTCAAGGATGTGTTGTTGGCTCCATGCAAGGTGTGATACGATTGGAAGAGTCCCATCAGGCATGAAGATGCAGACCAGAGATGGATTTCCAAGGTGTAGCATTGCTTCTGTGACAGGAGAGCTGACTTGGCAACTCTTTTTTTGTTTTCCCAATCTAATTGCCATGGCTAGCCCATCCATCATTGGGATGTAAACAATCCTCAGTGGTCAGAATCTTGCTGCTTATGTACACTGGCATCAGTACAACAGCATAAACTGTATTCCTCACTGTGTGCCAAGTCATGCCGCTGGTAGGCCATGAGGAATACAAGGGGCCCAGTAGCCATGTGCTGCTGTACATTGGCCTGCTGCACTTCTAGCAGCTTTTGTAATTGAGGGACTATATTCTCCATTTCCTTCATTTTAAGTGACCTCAACTGGTTGGGAAATCTCAATACAGCCTTTGAGGGCCTTGTGGGATTCTTTGCCCTCCTGAAGAGAGTGGAGGAATAAAGCAGTGGCATTTTTTTTCAAAGTCTATATAATTTGTACAAATTGTAGCCGTACAACACTGCGGACCTTTCACCATGGCAAGCAAAGAAAATATTAGTCTCCCCTCAAAATAAATAAATAAATAAATAAATAAAAGAAGGAACTCAGCTTCAAATCCTTAAACACTCATGTAACAAAGTAGCAAACCCCATCTATTTTTATGCAATGTGTGTTCCTTACATTCAAGCATATTTTGTGTCAAAGTATTGTTCTCCCAGTTTTGGTCAGTTTGTATTAAAAAAACATTCTTTTTCTAAAACGCTGAAAATATCTTGTCTTTCCTCGGGGCAAGAAAAAAAATAATTCTGATATCCTTGTTCCTTCAAGATTCCTATCACATCATTCATGCTATGGTTTCCATTTAGATATAATATGCAGTGGCGTAGCTATGGGGGGCAAGGGGGGGACATCTGCCTGAGGCATAGCATCTGGGGGCTCCCAGGAGCCATGGGAAGGCATGTCATGGATGACCTGCCAGGGCCGGTGTGAATGACTCCCTGGCCACAATTGCCTCATTCTACATGCTACCTTATCCCCTCCCCATCACTTGGGGGTCGCAAAAACTGACTTTGTCCCCAGGTGCTGAAAACCCTAGCTGTGCCTCTGATAATATGGAGACTGGTTTATTTAGAGCTTCAAAGGTTTCTTTCACAAGCAGTTAGCTTGCAGTCATTATTATGAGCAGCCTGGGGTCGAAGCAAGGCACTAGACATACCAGAGGCTGCCAATGGTTATGGATTTGTGACCAAGGAAATAAATAGTTATGGATTCTTGCAATGATGCTTAAAGTTATATATTGTCATTTTTTCCTTAGGAAGTATTGTATGTTTAGTAGTGAGCATACGTGTGCTAAACAGTAGCCACAGGCTTGTGTGTATGCCCATTGCAGGGGATTCAATGTGATTTTAAATTTGGTTTTGCAAAACTTTTTGTTATAGCAGTATGCAGACACAGAAAGCTGCACACCAGGAGCTTATGTTTTCAGTTGCCTGAAATTCCAGATAGTTTTAGATGTTTCAGCAATTATACAATTGAGCAAAGGCAATCTCTCCATAGATCAGTCTCAATAAGGGCTTCATTAACAGGCTACATTAGTAATTTTATAGGTTTCTGAAAATGGACAAAAGCGGTTGAGCATAATTCTGCTTTCAGTCGTGTCTCCTTTTACCATGAGTGCTTATAGGGATCTTTTGCTAAGAGAATACTCTGATAAGGCAAACAATTTACTTAGCATATGCTTTTATTGTGTCTATCTAACAAGGAGATATGGCAGTAGTCCATGAACATTTTCCTTGATGAGATTAGCCTTCCCACACAGGAAACATCTGTCAGTACATTGTATTTTCTTGTGTATCTGTTGATGACTATTAAGGCAGCAGCCCTACAGTTCCAGGAACTCATTCCAGGGCTTATAAGAAGCATCAGAACTCTGAGGCCTTTAAGAGTACTCAATGAATCTTCGGACAGGGAAAAAGAGAACTGAGGCCCTTCCTTGTTGCCACAAAGGACACAGCAATGAACCTTAACCAAGAAGTCTGAACGCTCCACTCGGAATCGGCAAAACTAGGTCTAACAGAGCTCTGGGAATAGATGGAGAGTAGAGATGGGCACGACTCAAAAAAATAATTTTTTGTTTTTCGTTTGTCATTTAGGGGGTCCACTTCGGTTCGTTTTGTTTTTTTGGGTTTTTTGCCGATTTTTCGTTTTTGTTTTCGTTACGAAACGAAATGAAAAAACAAAAACAAAAATGAAAATTTTTCGTTTCATTAGCATTCTTTTCAATGCAATGCGTCCGCCGTAACGAAAATGAAAAACACGGCAAAAATTTTTGTTTCGTTTCCATTGTCGTTTTGCTTCTGAAAATTTTTTCATTTTCGTTTTCGTTGCAAAACGAAATGAAAAAACAAAAACGAAAACGAAAATTTCGCTGAGTCGTGCCCATCTCTAATGGAGAGGGATCACCGCAGGCTCTACCAGATCTCCACTCATTTAACCCTCTACATAAGAAGGAATGAAAGTGGGCTTCAGGATTTATTTATTTTTATTCACACTTTTGGGTGGCTAGAGAAATTCAGAGAAAAATCTACTAGTTTGTTGTCAGCCCTTTTTTTTCCATATTGTGCTTCAGGCAACTTGGTTTTGAATGAGCAACGAAGGCCTATTGTCTTTATAACAGATCTGCTCCTGGTACAGAGAAGCAAAGTTAGAGTGTCTGTGAAGATTCTCAGTCATCCAGGTGCGTTTATCTGGGAGTTGAGTCATGGCTACTGGACTTCTTTTTTGAGAGATAGAAAT
>JAHTLZ010003526.1:69286518-69298168 GCA_023846285.1 Phrynocephalus versicolor
AAGAAAGAAAGAAAGAAAGAAAGAAAGAAAGAAAGAAAGAAAGAAAGAAAGAAAGAAAGAAAGAAAGAAAGAAAGAAAGAAAGAATACACACATTCCTAAAGTGTTGCAATAACATTTGGAGAGAGTTACATATAAGGAGAGAACACTAGCAAATAAACTATGCTCCTTAAATATCATGCCCTAGCACTTAAAGTACTATTTGGGCTGTTTAAAATTTGATTATGTAGGCCACACACTCCCCCCCCCCACACACACTGAGCTGGGTGCTCAGCTTATTGACCTTGGAAGGATGGAAGAATGAGTCAACCTTGTGCTGGCTACCTGAATTAGTTGGGACCAAACACAGGTCTGCAGATTAACCACTGTGGCAAGAAGCTCCAAATCAAGTTTAAAGGAAGGAGTTGTCTCACATTCCAATAGTGATTATCTTATGATCTTCCTCATGTAAAAGTAGGGGAGGGAAAATGTGTCTCCCCCTGACTCCCCTTGGATTCCTCCAGACATAATAATGATTAGGATTATTTTAAAAACTTTTTTTTCAGAAAGTCCCCTTGTCCACAATCCAGAGTTCACAAGAGGCAATGCTGCCCCAGAGCTGTTGCTGCCACACCCATAGATTTTTTTTTAAAGAATGGGGGTAATGCTCTCATTTTTAATAGTCCTCTAAAAGACAAACAATAACAGGAAGGGGGGGGTTTCCCAGCTCTTTTTTTAAATGGAGAGGGGTTTGTTCAGTGCAACAGCCAGCTTTCTGCCATCAGGGGATGTAGAGGTTGTCCAAAATCAAAATGAAAAGAAGAAGAAAAAATTAAGCAACTGGTTAAGTAGTTTTTGAGAATTGAAGGCTCCTCTCCCTCATGCTAAGGTAGTCCTAGGGTACCTTAGAAACTCAAACAATGGAAAGAAGTAATTAATTTAGAATATTTTTACTGGCTCAAGTTGATGTGCACAAATAGAATTTGGGCCTATCAATCATCCTATTGATTTCTGTACAAATGTTGACATGTTAGAATTAATGACTATTCCAATCACAGTTCTTTGCCTCTAAATTGGCATGACACTGGTCTGTATGATTTCCATAATAGTATTCAAACTCCTAATGAACAGCAGGCTTTATCAGTTTCACAAACCTATTAATCCAAATAGACAACCTAGGGTTATTTTTAAAAGAACTAAGAAATCGTGCGATTCTTTCTACGTCTCCTGTCTGTTTAGGATTTCTAACTTGGGACATCACTCTCTGTTTTTGCGGCATGCAGCACAGACCAAAATAAAAGCTTAAAGTATCCCTTTCTAGACATGGGAATAAACTTCCAAAACAGCAGTTCATCTCAATTCGTGGTTTGTCAAAGGTGACGAATCACAAACCACAGTTTTTGTGCCTACTTTGTCCTGTGGCCTGTGTCAAGCTGTTGCCTCTGTCATGGTGCAGTGGTTAAACAGCTGTACTGCAGCTATAATTGTGCTCACGACCTGGGGTAAAATCCCAGGTAGCTGGCTCATGGCTGACTCAGCCTTCTATCCTTCCAAGGTCGGTAAAATGAGTACCCAGCTCACTTGGGGGGGGGGTTCAGTGTGTAGCCTCCATAAATAAATTGTAAGCCACCCAGAGAGTGCTTCAAGCGCTATGGGGTGGTATATAAGCAGAGCACTTTGCTTTTTTTGCAATGGGCAGCTGCCCCGGCAAAGAGCTCACCACGGTGGGCTGACATACATAGCCTCCATCCCAGTTCATGGCTGATGGACTGGCAGTGCTTTTGCTGGTCCTTGAGTGCCTCCAACTGACTCAGGAACACAACTTCACCCTGCCTCCCCTGACACTGGATGCCCTCTTCATTCATGTCATCCAGTGGCAAACAATGGGCACGAGCAAAGGGAGACTGTCAGCAACACGGTGATTGTGGCAGCAGCAACAGCAGCATCAGAAGCCCGTGGACCCTTCTTCACAGCACAGCCTGCCTACCTGACACTGGCTTTGGCTCCTCCAGCTCTTCCCATGGGCACCCTCCACCCACCACTACAGTGGCTGCCACTGTACCACAAAACCCTTTGCCAGCGACATCAGTGTCAGGGAGGCCATTGCAGCAGCAGACAAGGTAAGGATGGGGGAGTGGAAATGTGGTGTGTGTGTGAGGGAAGGCTGTGGGGGACGCCATCTGTATGTTTGTGTCATGTGAATGTGTGTGTGTTTAGACACCCATGGGCTGTCTTTTTAAAAAAAAGGACAAAGGGAGAAATAAAAACAAGGAAATATCTCTTTGTATTTATAGAACATCATGCTTTTATAATTCACCCCCATCTCTATCCCTTAAATTTAACTTGGACCAAGACTTTCTATCTCTACCCATATGTGGATCTTCAGAGCTGCATTTCTATAGCAGTATGTCCTTGTCACTCCCAAAATACAGTCTATTAAACAACCACGATTAAGGTCATTAACAATGTGTGCACCTATTGCATTCTTGCGCCGAACATTCCTCTCCCACTCAACTATGCGTATGTACATTTCTGCCAATTGAGACAACACTCGATGCATCTGATGCCTAAAGCTTATACAAAATAGAGATGGGCACGACCAGGATTTTTTTTTCCGAGTTATCGTTTTTCGGGACGGGTCCGTTTCAGCTCGTTTCCGTTTTTCGCAAAATTTTTCAAAAATTTGTCGTTTCGTCGTGTCGTTTTTTTGTTTGTCGTTTCTACCACAATTTCGCGTGATTTGACGTCCGGCGTGACCGGCGCTATTTTTGCGGTGGCGGGGAGGTGCGGGCGCAGGGCAGGCGGCGGTGGCGGGGGGTCCATGTGCGGGCGGCGGCAGCGGCAGGGGGGAGGAGCGAGCGCGCGGTGGGCGCGGGTCCCGCAAATGACCCAAAGCAGGCGAAAAACAGTTTGTTAAACTGGGTGATGATGGACTTGCTGCACAAGACTAGTGCATCCTAAAGCAAACAAAGTGGGCAGAATGCAATATATTTCTTTTTTTTTTCTCTTGGTCAATCATGCTGCTGGTGCTGATGCTGAAGCTGATGCTGAACCGGCCGGCCACCCTACTTGGTCTGGCTGCCGTGCCTGTTATACATTTTTGTTGTTTTGTTTTGATGCTTTAATCCATCCCATCACCCCTCCACCTCTCTCAGAGGCAGCAGGAGAAACAGACATTCCATTCCTCCCCAAATCTGGATGAGGAGTCTACTCTACTCCTCTCAAATTGGCCCCCCATCTCCAAGGTCCTTCTGGCTTCACACACTGTAAACAAAGACAAGCAATTAAGCCAAAGCCAATGTAACCCTGCTGGTCATTTAGCGGTTATTAGAGTCTGATATTAGGGTTGGGTTAGGGTTATAGGACCAAGGGTGTGCCTTGTGTAACCAACTAGTTGTAAATAAATGAACAAGCAAGCACACTAGTGCAGGAGTAGTACTGTGTTGTACACTGTGAGCAAAGTAAACTTGCGCTTGGAGGCAGGGTAAAGGAACTTGTTGCCAGCAGCAAGCAAATGAAATGAACTTTTGAATATAGAATAGAAAATAAATGGTAGAGTATATAATTATATAATATAAATCCACTCCCCTCCAAGAAACCTCCCCTGTTGAAGCACAGTAGTAATGGAATTGGAATAAATTTTCCTTCTGTCTCACAAAAAAAGGTGAGGAGAATAGAGAACTGCTATATAGGCTTGCTTTATTCCCAGCCTGAAAGCACTGCAGCAGCAGTGATGGAGGCAGGGTAAAGGAACAACTTGTTGCCTGGCCTGCTGCCAATGAACTTTTGAATATAGAATAGAAAATAAATGGTAGAGTATATTAATATAAATCCACTCCCATCCAAAAAACCTCCCCTGTTGAAGCACTAAATGGAAAAAATTCTCCCTCTGTCTCACAAAAAGGTGAGGAGAAAATAAACAAAACTGCTAGCAATGAAATGAAAAAATGAACTTTGGAAAATAGAAAATAAATATTGAACGGTAGTATACTCAATCCACACCTCCCCACTCCCCCAGTCGAACCTAAACCAATATCAGAAAAAAAAATCCTGACAAACTGCAGGAATGAACTGCGTTGCTTGCTATTCCCCACACACAGCAGACAGGGAATGAAATATTTCCAAATTCCTATTCCTAAAAATTCAATTGAATTCCCTCCCTGCCTGCCTAACTGAATCTAAAGGCTCCGCGACCGCGACCGCGAAATCGAAACTACTAGCACAGCAGCCAGCTACACAGCCCTCTCCCACCCACTCCAAGCCCGGACTGCAACTGTTCTGGGGAGTGCCCCGGCTTTTTATACGCTCTTGCACATCCAGAAGTGTCAGTCACAACCTGGCCATGCGATTGGTGGAATGGCTCCAACAATTTGCATGGTCCCATCCCATGGCCAGCCCATCACTGCGCACGTGTAAAAAAATAAAAATAAAAATAAAATAAAATAAAATCAACGGAGACGTTTTATTGCAAGAAAAACCCACTGCTGCTACTGTAAAAATTCAAGCAGTTAAAATAGCTAATTTTCGCATGTTTCTGTGGTGCTTTGGTGGGTTTTTGGACCACGATTTAAAAAAAATATTGTGGTCGCCATTTTGGATCCCCCCCGCACCGCATGGCAAATGGATTACGCCGAGGATGCCCCCTCACCCTGGTACCACCAGCAGCCCAGGACAGGGGGGGAGGCTGGAGCGGGGACCCCTCCCCAGAAACCACCCCTCGGGTCGGTGCCCTCAGGCAGGCATATTTTCGCCTGCTTTTTTGGCCGTGAATCGGGCTTTTAAAAACTTTTTTCTGTGCCGCTTGGCATCGCGCGATGCCAGGAACAACAACACGACAAATCAGACCCAATTTTTCTTTTTTCGGTTCGAGTTCGAGTTCTGGCAGAGTAATTGTCGTTCTTCGTTTCGTTGCGTAACGGAAACGAGGAACGGAAACGGAAACGAGAATTTCGCCAAGTCGTGCCCATCTCTAATACTAAATAAAATAGGCTAGTGTTTTGTTTTGTATTGGTGGTTTGTTTTTCGAGAGGGGAGGTTAGTTTTAGATATGCAAGATGACCGTACCACATGTAGCACATGATCTCCAATTGTTTGGGATCATTTGGACTCAAATTACAAATGGTCTTTAAGTCAGAAGCAAAAGGACAAAACTATGGGAAATGAACAGCTGTGATTTGTCATTAAACAGACTGCATGAAGAAGTTTGGAACCCCACCTATCTGAAAACCACACACTAATCTTTTGGGGGGGGAATCAAAGCCAGGGTACACAATGGCTGACATCCTTTTGCTTAGTGTAGCAGGTCACAACTGGGGTAGGTCAACTAGTTCAGTGGGGATTCAGTGAGTCAACCCCTCATACATTCCATGGAATCAATGGGCCTATGCTAGTTGCGACTTATCACTGAGAGCCAGATGTCAGGCAAGATATAAAACATAAGCCTATTTGCATGCAATGCTTGCCTATCAGGAAATCAGGAGGTCCTCCTTTATTTAGTATGGGGGAGGAGTGGGCACCATGCAGGTAACGTGTGCCCCACCTCAGTCTGTTTTGGGGGCCTCCACAGCTTGTACCTGTCCTAGACAATGTTCTTTCCACCAGAACCAAATAATGCTCTGGAGAGGACACTTTGTCCTCCTCTGCTGGTGCAAGACAGACAGGTGGGAATACCAATAGGTGTTACCCACAAGGCTGGCTGGGGGCAGAACCAGAATTTAAGAGGATTGAGTGATGGGACGATGGGAAAAGCCCTCCAATTTACCCAGCCGGGTATGAGCTATCCAAGGGACAGCTGTGACCAGAGGCTTGGGACTTGGCTGTTTGGGGACAGGAAAGGGGTAATTGAGACCCTATATTCAGTCCTCTCTGCAGGGTGAAGGAGGTTGAAAGTAAAAATTAATAAAATGTTTCCATAATTAACCCCATCACCAGTGTCCATCTCATTATTCCAGGAGTAGGTGGTCAATGAGATGGCAATGCAAGTTGGAAAGTGTATCATGATAGCTGTCTGAATAGGATTTTACCATGTTTTTTCATTTCTTCCACATAGGTTGTTTTAAAATGTCCTCACCACTAAAAAAGCTGGAGGAGGGGTGAATGTCAGAAGCAACCATTAGATGTCCATGCTTATGAGCAAAAAGGTGGAGAGTAATACAGAATGGATTTGTGTGCATGATGTAGATTTGGGTCGTAATGCAGCACTCTCCAGGTGTGCTTATAATTGCCTCTGCTGCCCATTGTCCACAACCACCTGACACCAGCCTGGCTGCAGGTGATGGCAGGTGGAGTTGAACACCTCTGGTTGGCAACAGGTTGGGGAGGTCTTGTTTATGGAGACGCTTGCAGTTTTAAATGGGGAGTGTGAGGCATGGTTAAACCAGCTGTGGATATAATACCATGATGAAATTTGTCGTGCAAAAAGCTACACACACACCCTTATTTTTCAACTCTCAGAGCATATTCTATGAATGCCACTGAAAAAAGAGTATTTCAGTTTTCTAGCCCAGGATACTGTCTGTCAAACGTAACCCCATAACTCTTCATTCCCTGGGTCCCTAGAGATGGTAGTTCAGCAGGAGGCCACAGAAATGAACCAAATATCTTCTGCTTGAGTTCTGTGGTTGGCTCTTTACTGAAATTACAGGGTGGAGTTGACAATGCAAAAAAGCTATTATTTCCAGGTTGGATCATCCCAGACCAGATGTACTGGGCAATAAAACATTCCCCTTTCTTTAAAAAGGAGCTGCCCTTGTTTAGATGCACTTTCCAGAAGAGATTTTCTAATCATGACAACATACCTCAGAGAGGTTTAGAACTGAACCACAAACTGACCTTACAGACTCTACAGGGAGTCATACTGAAGTGCAATAATAAATGGAGAATGTCTGGCAATAGGGAACACTCTTTATGCCGGCTGTTCTGTCTTGTATATTCAATTCTATTGTTGAGCAGTAAATTCAGTGCAATAAAATCAATTTTATATTGACAGGGACACAACATAGCAAGATGAAGATAAAGGGGTATTGCTTTAATTCAATGAGCTTGGTATGATTTATATTCATGGATTTTTATGGAACCAAACACACTATCTCCTGAAATGATATTTTAAATTATATTCTATTGTCATATACATATATTTTGCTTTCAACAAAGGGATGTGCTGCTGAAACCTATCCTCCACCTTTCTAAAAGATAGCTTCGCTTTTCCTACACCAGCAAAACAGTATTATTTTCTGCTTCGTTTTTCCTCCTTTTTTCCTGAAAGTAGTGAAGATTTTACTAAAGGAGTGTTTGTGCATGCTGGTTGAAAAGCAAGAATTGTCCATGGCCTAGGGGGTAGTTAGGCACTTCTTATTTTGCAAGAAATCTTTGATATCCGGGCTGTTTTAAGAACATAGGAACAGCCTTCAGAACCCATCCAGTCCAGCATTCTGTCTCACACAGTGGCTCACCATTTGCTTCAGGGTATTTCCAAGCAGATGTCTTCACCTGCTTTTGATAACCTGCTGCAAATGATATTGAGATATATCCTGCCTATCTCTCCAATCCGGAGATTGTCCTTATTTATTTATTTATCTATCTATTTATTTATTTATTTATTTATTGGTCTTGTATCCCGCCCATCTTCCCAAAGGGAACTCTGGGCGGCTTACAGCAATAAAAACAAGTAATAAAACAGAAAACAAAAAAGAAAGCAAGGCAAAGCATAAGTGAAGCGATGAAGCAAGATGGCAGCAAGGCCAGGGCATTAAAAAAAAAAGGCAGACTAACCTTAGGCATCCATAATGATAGCCATTGATACCCTAGTTCTCCATGAACTTGTCTAATCCTTTCTTAAAGCTGTCAAGGCTGATAGCTGTCACCGCTACTTCTGGCAGGGAGTTCCGCAGACCAGTGATCCTCTAGGTGAAAAAGTACTTTCTCTTATTTGCTTGAGATCTGGCACCCAAATGTTTTATAGAATGTCCCCTAGTTCTAGTGTTGTACAATAGGGAAAACAGTTTTTCCTTATCTACTTATTCCACACCATGTATAATTTTATAAACTTCCATCAGTTCACCTCTTAGGTGCCATCGTTCAAGAGTGAAGAGGCCCAGCCGTTGCAGCTTCAGATGGTAAGGAAGCGGTTCCAATACCCTAATCATTCTGGTTGCCCTCCTCTGCACTTTTTCCATTTCCATAATATCCTTCTGGAGGTATGGTGACCAGAATTGTACACACAGTACTCCAGATGGGGCCTCACCATAGATTTATAAAGAGGCAAAATAACACTTGCTGACTTGTTTAGAAGGATAACTTCATTTCCCCCTCTTTCTAGTTGTCTTCTAGTTTTGAAATTCTTCATTGGAATTATAATAAATATTATAATAGTAGTTGTTCTTGGGAATTATTATAATAATAGTTTTCTTTGCCCCTATGTGCAAATCAGGGTCCTGTCTAGAGATGGGCACGAAATGAATTTTTCCGTTCTGCTATTCATTATTCGTTTTGTTACGTAATGAAATGAATAACAAACCTGGTGATGAAATAGGAACGAACTGAACCGAACCAAGAAAATTAGGTTCATTACATTTTGTTTTGTTAATGGCGACGCACAATGAAATGAACTGTTTTAAATGTTAAAAAAGTCCCGAATATCCGTAAAACCTCAGCGATAATTATTTATTCTGCCTGATAATACCTACCAGGGGGGTTGGGGGTCCTTAAAACATGCATTTATGTCTTTTCTCAGATCACTGTATTTTTTTCCTTAAAGGGGAGTTAGGGGACCTTGACCCAAAATGGCTGCCCGATGCCTAATATTGATTTCATGGGTATTAAAATGCCCTGGACATCCATAAAAATGCAGCGATAATTATTTATTCTGCCTGATAATACTTACCAGGTGGTTTGGGGTCCTTAAAATGTTTGTTTTTGTCTTTTTCCCATCACAATGTATTTTTCTTTTCCCTTTAAGGATGACACAAAATGGATGCCAGCCACATGGTTAATATTTAAAACGTGCAAGGGGGGTGAGAAGGGTGCTGAAAATGTGTGTTTATGTCTCTTCTCAGGTTGCTTTTATTTTATTTTATTTTTTGGTATTTTTTGAATGGATTCATAGGTTCTTTGAATTTAATTTTTTTATATATTCATCCTTATTTTACATATCTGCATTGATCACAATCACATGGGCAAACCATGTGATGGGATCATGTAAATTCTTGGACAATTTCAACCAATAGCATGACCAAGTTGCAAACTGGGCAGGTCTGGCAGCCACAGAGGGCATAAAAAGCTCTGGCAGCCCCCGTCCTCCTTGCAATCTGCGGGGTGGGATTGCTGTCTCTGTGATTCGTTACTTTCACTTTAGGTCAGCCAGGCAAGCGTGTGTCTCTGTGTTCCTGCTGGCTGCAGCCTGGCTCCCTGCATGCATACCTCTCGGTGAGGACCGTCCCCTGCCCCGCAGTCACTCTGCGGCTGCCTTGCGCCCTGGGCAACACCCGCAGCTGCCTTGCAGTCTCCCTGCATACCTAGTCTATACTTTGTCTCTGCCAGCATTTTTTTTTTTGTTTTCTCTCTGGTCTGGGGCATTGAGGGACGCCCATGCACGGAAAGACTTTAAAGACTTTAAATTGCACAAAGCGGTAAAAATGAATAACGAATTAATGAACCAATGAAACAAATTGTTGTGAAAATTCACAAAAAATGAAACAAAACAAACCAAACCCCTCAATGAAACGAAACAAAACGAAACATCATTTTTTAGATTTGTGCCCATCTCTAGTCCTGTCCCTATTTTTGTCCCCTTTTGTTTCCCATCTGGTGATAACAATTTTAAGCATTTCATTTCACCACCCATTGACACTTTTCTTTTCATTTGGCTACAGAAGTAGTAGTTTTGCATTTTATATTTATTGATATTAATTATATTTCTTGTTTTAGCCCACACTTTTTTCTGGGTCCTGGTCAACTGAGCTGAATAATAGAAATCTTTGGTTTGATATTAACATTATCAAATATATACCAGTCTGTTCCTGGGTTTCTATATTGGCCATCGGGTGATACCCAAGTGTAAAACTGCTGGCTTGGCTGCTTGAAACATGTACTTTTTAATAAAGAGATGGTTGGCTTCCCAGAATTGTGTGAGCAACTTTCCATCCAAATGAAAGTGATTAATAATTTATATGGCTGGCAGAATTTTGCTCTTTCCCTTCAAGCCAACCGTTTTCATGAGTCGCATTGACCTTCTAGATTATTAAAGAACATTAGTCATTGACCATGCTGGCATATAATGCAGGGCACCAGTTTGGGGAATACTGACTTACATTTTACAGAACACGGTGCTTTTTACAGTAAAAACAGTGGTGTTGCACCTGCATTGTTATCCATCATGCTTTTGCTAATGGGTATCATACTCCTGGGGCATGGTGGCTCAGTGGGCTAGAGTGCTGAAATGTCAGCTGCAAAATCAGCATCTCGGCAGTTCGAATCCCGGGTGCCACGCAGCGGAGTGAGCTCCTGCTGTTAACCCCAACTCCTGCCAACCTAGCAGTTTGGAAGCATATAAATGCAATTAGATAAATAGGTACTGCTGTAAGGTGGGAAGGTAAATAGGGTTCCATGCACAGAAATGCATTCAGCCATGCCGGCCACATAGTCATGGACTTGCACAAGACTGGCTCTTGGGCTTGGAAATGGAGATGAGCACTGCCCCTAGAGTCAGGCACAACTAGCTTGCATGTGTTTGGGGGAAGCTTTACCTTTTACCTTTACCATACTCCCACAGACACCTAAAAATGCCTCTCTGCCTCTAAATGCTCTCATGCTAGATAAAATTTAAAATTGTGAAATGAGACTTTAAAGATCATCCCGATTCAACATATTTAGGTATCTTTAAAGGTATCTGAGATTCTTTAAACAAGCCTCAGTAACTTGGATGTTCATACACACATTCCCATAGGCTGGAACATGACTAGCATTTATCCATGGTGATTTCATCTTGCCCACACAAATCACTTTATTAGTTATAATGGTTTTAAATTGTTTGTATTGATATTTAATGTACAGAATACTGATTTATTTTGCTAGCAACAGAAGAATGGCCCAACACAGGAGGGGTAACAGCTCAGGACCAGAATCAGCAGTACACCTCCATTTGAAGGACAAAGGGCACTCTTTCAAAGATGAGGATGTACACATATTAGACAAAGAAGAGTGGTGGTTTGAGAGAGGAGTAAGGGAAGCCATTCATGTGAGCATTGAAAACCCCTCACTCAACAGAGGTGGTGGGCTCAGGCATAGCCTATCTGCTACTTATCAGGCTGTGCTTTCCAAAGTACACAGACAAATCAAAAAGCCTTCACCACCAAGGCCATAGCTAACGACCCATTCTTGATAGGTTTCAGTACCTTAGGCCATTGTTCACCTTAAGGCTATGGATACTATTGTCTCCCTAATGAGCCTATTCAGGCCATTGTTCATTTTATGAGCCTAATTCAGACCAGGGTGACAAGAGGTCAAAGCTGACTATAAGATGGAGGACTTGCACTAGCTGTATTCAGACCGATGAAGCTGTTTGGATGAACAGCGAAACGTTTTCTATCTCTCAAAAATGAAGTCCAGTAGCCATGACTCAACTTCCAGATCTTCTTCTTCTTCTTCTTCTTCTTCTTCTTCTTCTTCTTCTTCTTC
>JAHTLZ010003526.1:69300200-69312495 GCA_023846285.1 Phrynocephalus versicolor
AAAAAGTAACATGGGGTGACTATATGGGAGTTTGTCCCACTGTTTGGCCTGCTATGAGGATGAGTTAGTTCATTCATTTTGCTGGCAATTAGACAACGCAAGTGCCAGTGTGAACTAGACCATTCCCAAGGAGTTACTACCCAATACTTTATGGGACACTTGACTCTTTTTAAGGTGCAAGTGAAACGACTCCACTTTGGTTCATACTCCACGCTGGGATTATATCAGAGCTCACTGCTTTAAATTTCCTTTCCTCTTTCAATTTCCCAATATTAAGTGGCTTAAGAAGATATCTTAGTTATTTCATAATACTGGGAAATGAAAAACATCCTCTTCTCTTCCATGGAGTGGCAGGGGATGGAACCAAAAGCTTTTTTTAAAAAAGGTTATATGAGGGTAGTGTTGACATTCCTCTGGGGGGGATTGAAAGCTTCTTCTCAATAACTGTGTGAGATCAAGTCAATTCTAACTTATGTAGATAATTTACAAAGTTATCTAGGTAGAAAGGACTCAGATGTGGTTTACCTTTTTGTTCTTCAGGAGGTGCCCTGGAATGATGCACCTTGTACATCGGCTGGCTTTTTTCAAACCAGCCTACTCCAGCTGAGCCATCTAGCCAAGCCCATAGTTTAAAGCCAGTTGAAGGAAACTCTTTTTTTTTTTTGTAGCTGATACGCATTAGAAAAGGGCAAGAATTAAAAAGTGAATCGCAATGTTCATTCAAAAATCATTAATGTGTTGAGCCGCATTCATACAAATTGATACCTCTTACAAATAGATAAATTGTAGTGATTTCTAATTCACAAATTCATTGGGCCATAAAATCTCCCCCAAGGCACCCAGAGATACCACATTTTCAGGGTAGCTGAATACAATACCTTCCAGTTTGACAAATACTGGATTTCTGGAATCTAAGCTATGCACCCGCAAAGACGCCCTCTCCAGAATGTTCTTCCCGGGTGGCCAGAGATGCTCAAGTTGTAGAGAAGCTTCTTTGGACTTTCCCCCACAATCCCCCTATAATTGGAGAAGATTGGGTTTTCCAAAGCCAGTTGCTAAAGGGCACTTTCTTGTGGGGACACTTTGTGGGTATATAGTTCAGATGTATGAAACCCAATCTTCACTGAACTTGGAGGGATTGTAAATGAACTTATTTACAAATTTTGTGTCTTTGGGAGCTCTGGAAGCAATTGTATAAGGTTTTATGAACTTATAAAGTGAATTTATAAATTGATTTGTCGATTGGTCAGAAATAATTGTAAATTCATTTTTTGGTGTGTGATTTGTTGACTTTGATTAATTGTGAATCAAAATGAATCACCATTTTTTCTAATTTTTCCCCATCACTTTTACCCACATATCCTGTAGGCCAGTAGTGTCCAAAATTTGGTCCCCCAGATATTTTGGACCACAACTCCCACAGTCCTTTGTCATTGGTAATCTACAGTTGGAATTCTGGGAGCGGTGGTCCATAACATCTGGAGGTCCGAAGTTTGGACACCCCTGCTGTAGGCCCTAAGGGAAAAGACACTTTATGTACCTGCCTCTACCTGTTTTAGCTCACAGCAAGTAGTACATTCTAGAAACAAACCCACTGATTTCAATGTGGTGTTCCTTTGAGCTCAGCTTGGCCTCTCCCCTTAGTTGGGTACTACCAGTTGCACTTCTACCACCCCTGCTCCAGTCTGTTTATTTTTTCCAAAAAAAAAAAAAAAAAAACCTTCCTGTTTTGCCTGTGCATGCTTCTTAGCAGCAAACTCCAAATGAAATGGCAGGGCCAGATTATTTTTATTTACTTTATTTATTTTGACTATTTTAACCCCACATTTCTCCATGGAAAAGGACCCAAGGTAGCTTACAATAATGAGGGACAATATACAGCCCAGAACATTTAAGACATATTCAAGAATAGTCAAGTTATGAATATGCGGGTCAAGACATTGTAAGGCCCAAAGAGGGCTGGGACTAGGACCAAGCAATTGGGGCAGAACAATCTAGAAGTCCCCAATATCTAGTGGTCTATCTTTTGATGAGTATTGGAACAAATAAACGAGAACAGCACCAAATGGTATCCATCTATTTTTGTTGGTAGCGTTGGTGTTGTTGAAAGCATAAACTTTGCTTTGCTTTTGAAGACGATATCACATATCCCTCCCACCCTCTTTTCATGGAAGAGTTATGTCCATGCCTCAGGGCAGAGAGGGCGGGAGATGGTGCTGGTTGACCCAAGTGCCAAAATTGCTACTTTCAGCTACTGGCCGTACATTGTGTAAGGAATCAGAAGCTTCAATTCACCACCATCTTTTCAGCTTCTTTTGTTTTCTTTTGTTTTGAGGCCACTGCTTCTAAACACAAGCTAAAATTATTATCTAGCTTAATGTAGAAGAGATGTGCCCTGAGTTCCCTGTACAACTAGAGACCTGGTTTTGAATCCCCTTGCGTTTGGTCACGTTGGCAGCACTACCTGCCCCTCCTCTCTGGCTTCTTGTCTTTAAAAGCAATATGAAACTAAGATATGACATCATCCATCCTCATTTCTATGGTGGGAAAGACTGTATCCATCAAATTTGGGCAGCATAGATGCCTACATTTTGTTCAGTTTCAAATCTGTGGATCTCTTTATATGTCTTATGGGTGGGGTGGGGAGAACCTTGACATTTCCTTTAAAAAATAATGTCAAAGAAAAGAAAATCAAATGGATTCGTCTGCCCATAGAGGGAACATAAACAAATTCTTGAAACTTGGATTAAAAACAACAGAGGTGAGATTGAAGGACTGATATCTAGGACTCACAGCAGGATTGTTCCCTTCTTTAAACACACAGAGACCTTTTTATGGTGGAGTTTTCTATTCATAATGCAAAAAGAGATGGAACATTCATGTTAGTGCATTACACCAAAGATGAAACCACTTAAAACAACCTTCAGGGTATTTCCATCATAAAGGATTTTTTAAAAATTTTCTTTTAAGGGGTAAACATCTTTTCCAAATCTGGATTGGATTTTAACTTTCATGCTACATCAGTTGTTGAACGAATGATCACTTTTATCGCTCCTTAGCATGAATATCAGCCTTGATTGCCCACAAATGCTGGGAGTTGTGTAGACATCCTGAAGGCAATACATCTTAAGATCTGACAAAGAACATTTGGAATTTATAGATGCCTGAAGGCCTTCTCTGAGATTTTTAAATATGGTCTCAGCACAAACTATTTTTGGCAAGGAAGAACAGATCCTTTGGTTGCACACTGCCGTCTGTTTAAGTTTCCCTAAGTGTCCGATTATTGCATGAAGAAATGGTTGGTTAAGCTGTCATTTACTAATGGCATTCACTATCACAGTGCTTCTTTGGCACATGCAAAATAATTTGTTCTCCCACCAACTTTGCAGAGGACATCAGATTATTATATACTGATTCTTTTTGAAAAAAATATATATTAAATTATTTGACACCGTCCCAAAACCTCTTTAAATGATTCAGCAGCCACTATTGAGCATTCCTGTTTACACATGATGCAGGGGACCATAAGATTTGTATGTAAGATTTCCAGTCTTGCCATATAAAGTATTGCTGCAAGCAATAGTTGCATGGCAAAAGGGAAATTTCTTGCAAAAAAGTTTGCAGGTTAAAATTTTAGTCCACTAAAGCTCTGACCTTGATTTACCTATTTCCCCTTCTGTATCATGCAACCTTGTGGAGTGCTATTTTTTTAACCTTTCAGGGTGCTCCAGAGGAAATACTGGAAGCTTTCGCCCCCTAAATGGCCTTATGGCAGTGCTATACTACAGTATATAGAGTTATTGTAGAATCTATGTGTCTTTCTTCCCAGCTGTCAAGTTGGAAATGGTGTCTAGTAGCTATAGCAGGGCTTCCAAAGTAAGTGAGATAGTTAAGGAATGGTTTTAATAGTTTGACTTCCCCTAGCAAGTTTTCATGGCCAAGTAGGGATTCAAACTGTGTTCTCCAGAATCCTAGTTCATCACTCTGTCAACTAGACTGCACTGGGAATTTCAATACAGGATATCCCAACAGAATTTAGACTCTACTGAGTAGAGTAGAGTAGAGTAGAGTAGAGTAGAGTAGCGTGAAAATTACAAATTCAAAGGACAAAGTGATCTTCTGTCCTTCGGACAGAGGGGACAGCTTCCACTGCAAATGTGGAGATTTTGCTTTAGGTTTGTAATGCTTAATTTTAAAAATCAGTTTTACTGCAAGATACAGTGTGTCCTACCTGTGAAATATGGCTAGCTCAAAAGTAAAATTCTTTCATATACATCTTCATTACTTTTCTTATTAGAAAATGTTGATTATTGTTAATGACTGTTAGTGAATTCATTCTGTTCCTAACAGACTGGGTAGGTTTCTCAGCTTTTTAATTAAAACAAAGCACATTTGATGAATTTATATTTAATGAGTGCATTTGTAGATCAAAAAGGCTCATTTATCACTTAATCTTTATTACCATAATTGCAATGTAATTTATTTTAATTATGGTGATCAGGTCAATAAATAGATGGATTTCGTTGCCATGACGTGTGGACTAATGCTGTTTTATCATTTTCCTGTTAACAGCCCCAGATGCAAGCAGAAACTGAGGCCGAGGCTTCTGAAGGCTGTTCTGTAGATTGCTTTTACATAGGATTCTTTTTTAAAAAGTGGTTATTTGTTTGTCAAAGAGAAAGAGAGAACCTTAAAATCAGGATTCAGACAGTAAAAATCTAAGAGCGCTTTTACACAACCTCTAAACTCAGGTGGCAACTTAAATTAGGATCAGAGATCATGGGAGTTTGTCCGTCTTCCTGTGTTCCCACCCTTCCACACTCCATTGTTCCTGTCTGCATGAGGGGAGGGAGAAAAAAGGGGAGAAAAAATTGCAGGCTCACCTCTGTCTGGCGGTGGAAGCAGCCCCGAGCAGCCCTGTAGGGATTCCTGTGTCCTTGAGGGGTGGCAGGGACAAAAAAACAAACAGAAGGCGAGGGAGCCCAGCATTCACAGCTTTACAATCTGCATTGGAAGATTTTTTACCTCCTGGAGGCCAGGTACTTGAAGAGTGCGGTGGGACGCGCTTAGGTAGGTGTGGTCGTATGTAATTTTTTTTAAAGTCCGGAGCTGGTGGGAAAACATTTTTAAGCTCTGGATCTGGGAGCTCTTTGCCTCAGATTTTAGGGGTCGTGTAAAAGCGCCCTAACATAGCTTCTAGTAGCAGAATTTTGAATCTTCCACCTTGGTTGTAGACTTGGCCTGATAACTGTAATATCCCTCCATGGTCATATCAGTAGATGTGTAGAGGTAAAACAATGGATATCTCATAACGAATACCTGAATGGAGGTAATTTTAAAATGTAATTTCATTCCTCCCCCTTTGCTTCATATTTATCAGAAGGTGGTAATCTCTTACTTGTGACTTTGCCCTCTTCCAGCCCAAATCCAATTTGTATGTAACCTCCCTGGTCCAGATATCTGGTTTCCTTTTTTCATTATGGAGCTCAAGATAGCTGTCCTCTGGAATACTTCAGTAATAGATTATGGCTGAAGTATATGATGCATCTCTCACAATCCATGAATGTGTTTTGTAATGTGTTTGGGGGAGTTTGCTATTCTATACATTAATTACTGACGTGAACATTACAATTATGCATATATGAGAAATCTCAGTTTTGTACATTGTGCTACTTCTGAAAAGCAGCGTATTTTGTGTCCTGGATAAAAAAAAAACAAGGATGAAGGTATATGTGGAGCCCATATACTCCTTTGGTAGTATATTTTGATATATAAATCAGTAATATATGCTAATAGTGCATTCTGAGAGTACTATATCTGGATAAAGAACCACTATGTATGTCAGTCAAATCATATCATTCTTTCTCACTGGCCTCCAGAATAGGCAATGTTCATGTAGGAAGGGACTGCATTGTTTACTTTATCCAAACTGACCTCCTAGATGTGGAATCAGGAAAGTGTCAAGATGTTGTTGGAGTGGATCTAATGCTAATGTACCTACCCCACTCAAACTCCATGCAAGTGACTGAAGACTTCCATAGTAGAGATGGGCACGGAATGAACATTTTTTTCGTTTCCGTTACCGTTTGTCGTTTCCATTACGTAACGAAACGACAAACGAAAATTGTGATGAAAATGCAACAAAATGAACAGAACCACAAAAATTGTGGTCGTTACGTTTCATTTCCGTTAATGGCAACACACAATGAAATCAGCTGTTTTAAATGTTTAAAAATGCCCTGGACATCTGTAAAAACGCAACGATAATTATTTATATTGTCTGATAATACCTGCCAGGGGGGTTGGGGTCCTTAAAATGTTTGTTTTTCTCTTCACCCATCACGATGTATTTTTCTTTTCCCTTTAAAATGGATGTCGCCACCAGCCACAAAATGGAGGCAAGCCATGTGATGTGGGATCATGTTCAACCAATAGCATGCCCAGGTTGCAGACTGGGTGGGCAGGTCTGGCAGCCACAGAGGGCATAAAAAGCTCTGGCAGCCCCTGTCCTCCTTGCAGTCTCTGGTGGAAGTTAGGGTGGGATTGCTGTCTCTGCGACTCCAGCTTCAGTCCTGCAGCCTCCCTGTGTGCATGCATGCTGCGTACCTCTCGGTGAGTACCCTCCCCTGCCCCACAGTGCAGTCACTCTGTGGCTGCCTTGCACCATGGACAACACCCGCCGCTGCCTTTGCAGCCTCCCTGCATACCTAGTCTATACTGTGTCTCTGCCAGCATCCATTTTTTTTAGTGTTTTCCCTCTGGTCTGGGGCGTTGGGAGATGCCTGCGCATGGAAATGCTTTAAAAATTGCGCAAAAAGCAGGTAGAAACAACAAACGAAAAAATGAAAAACGGATTTTTTTTTCAAAAAATTCACGACAGACGGAAACGAACCGAAACAGCCCTCTCAACAACAAATGAAAAACCAAAACACCATTTTTTGTTTCGTGCCCATCTCTATTCCATAGTACATTTGCACACCCAGTCACTCCACCAACTGAATTATAAAGTGTAATGCAAGCTGAGATCAACAGCTGCCTAAAAGAACAGAAGAAAAAAAAATATGCAGAGCACAATCTCCACCAAAAACAAAAGCAATATGGATAGGTTAGATAATCTCTAACAGATTAACATTCTTCCTTTGCCCTGCCGCAATGAGAAAGAGTAGCAAATCATGGGGCACTGGGAAATTTATCTAGTTGACCTGCGCTCATCCAGGAGCTCCATAAATGGGGTTCCTGGGGAAGCTTGGTGCTTGAGCTGTCAATTAGCTCTGGACTTTCTGATTCTGTTAAAGTATTACTTCCATTTTCTGAGTGAGAGTTGCTGCTACCAAATCCCTGACCTCTAGTTTTGGACAGACTTTTTAAAATGACCATCAAAGCAATCATCTGTGCTTTCAAAGAGCCCAGATTCAAGTCAATCTCCACCTTGGCCTTCCTTGTGTGTGTGTTGTGTCGCTACAGTCATGACCGACTCTTTGTGACCCCATGTCCATGGAATTTTCTTGGCAGGAATACTGGAGTGGTTTGCCAGTTCCTACTCCAGGCGCCTACAGCACCTGGTATTCCCTGGTGGTCTCCCATCCAAGTACTAACCAGGGCTGAGCCTGCTTAGCTTCTGAAATCAGGCTAGATTGAATGTGCTTAGGGCATCTGTTCAAAAGCTGGCAAATACCATAATTTCACATCGGATTTTGAACAGTTTTGAAACCTAAAGCACACCCCTGGTACTGATGATGTAAGCAGTAAATTAAGATGCAAATACTGCTAAGCTATAGCGATCTGTGCTGATGGAGGTGGTGGTGATACAGAGAGAACAAATGCTAGATTTAGAAGTGCCCTGTGGTTTTTATTATTATATTTATCATGGATTATTCAAATACCTGCATGAATATTTTAATCTAATTTTTCAAATAATAAAAAAAGATTTTAGCAGGCAGGAACTACATTCTAATACCAAAAAAGAGTAGTAACATTTATATGCATCAAACAATTA
Source organism: Phrynocephalus versicolor (assembly GCA_023846285.1). Classification (NCBI taxonomy): domain Eukaryota; kingdom Metazoa; phylum Chordata; class Lepidosauria; order Squamata; family Agamidae; genus Phrynocephalus; species Phrynocephalus versicolor. The sequence goes on from JAHTLZ010003526.1 coordinate 69,308,197, forward strand.
TATGCATCAAACAGAGACTGTTCTGGTTCACAGGGACACTTGAAGTGTTTTGCATTTGTCTTAAAAGGGGTTAGTAAAATATTTAAAGGAAACTAAAATGAAAGCTGATAAATGAAGCTGGAAGTCATGGACAAACATTAAGAGAAGTTGAAATAAGCCAACCTTTTTCCAGCAACCTACTGATTAAAGCTTTGGTATTCTGGAGACTGAGGCAATATTATATGTGTTTCAACCAAATTATATGTGTGTTTAAAAAGGTAAAAATTGGGGCTAAAAACGAACAGAGAACTGTTAAAAGCAGACATCACACCTATTTTTTAATTTCCTGTTCCTTCTGGGCATGATCTCTTCCCCATTCAGTCTTCTCAGAGGGAGTTATTTCTCTGAAGGCCTACACAGGATCACACTGTCAGTTGTTTTAATTTTGGGCATTTTTCTGCCTTTATTTACTGTGGTTATTGTTTCATAAAAATTTAACAAACAAAGCAATGAAAGAAACTGGACAAAATCAAATACTTTCAACAACAAAAAAGCAACCTCAAGAGCTAAGCCTGTTGGAGGAATTATACACATGATTATCACTAACAAAGAACACCCTTCCAAAAATCAAGATGGGAGGCAGAAGGGAACCATACATTTATAACCATATATTTTAGATTTATTCTAAAAGTGGAAAGTGTTTGTAGGATTTCCATTTTTGAGACATTTGCCAATCAAAGACAGTTGCCAAGTCTTCCAATATGTGCAGCACCAACTGGTTTTCCGTTTAGGGAAAATCAACAATTTTAAAGAAAGGCAGAAAGATAATAGTAGGCTTGTATACCAAAGAGAGGAATTAGCTCGTACAAAAGGAACAAAAAGTCCAAACATTTGGAGAGCTCCACATTTTAGAGTGTTATTGTGGGTATTTGTACATGACCCCTAAACTCCACCGCAAATGGCTCCCAGCTCCGGAGCTTAAAATTGTTTCCCCACCAGCTCCGGAGTTTACAGAAAATTAAGTGTGGCCATGCCCACCTAAGCGCGTCCCAGCGCACTTTTCAGGTACCTGCTCTTGGAGGGTGAAAAATCCCAGATGCGGATGTAAAGGAGTGAGTGCCCGGCTCTCCTCGCTTCTGTTTGTTGTTGTTGTTTGCCTCCCGCCTCTTTAAGAGAAGGAATCATGACGATGACGGGGCTTGGGGAGGCTTGGACCAGCAAACGGAGGTGAGCCTGCATTCTTTTGTCCCCTTTTCTCTCCCTCCCCTCACGCAGACAGGATCAAGGAAGTGCGGAGGGGTGGGGACGCAGGAAGACCAATGAACCCCCAAGATCTCTGGTCCGAATTTAAGTGGCCAGTGGATCTTAGGGGTCATGTGAAAAGGCCCTGTGACAACACCCTGGAAGCAGAAGAAATGCATATGTAAATCATCAGCCAATCCCAGCAGGAGGGTGGGGGATTGGATGGTATAAAAAGGGTGGAGCCTGGCCTCTGAGAGTCAGTTAAGTCAGCTGAGTTGAGTTAAGTGACTTAAGAGTTAAGACTGAATGCTGGGAGAGAGCACAGCTCTGTTAGAGTTCTGTCAGGCATTGTTTATGTTTAAGACAATGCATACCAACTTCAGACATTATTGTATTTATTTATTTTTTATGCTATACATATGAGTCTGTCCCAGTTCATAAGGCGAAAATTTAAAAGGTGGCAGCATTACCAAAGTGGATATTGTGAAGATTAATAAGTTGGTTCCCTACACTTTAGTCTCATCACAATCACATGTGTAAAAGGGAGGTGTTGTCACAGTTATGACCCCTATTTTCTTATTTATTTATTTTTGGACAGGTAGCCCAGTTAGTCTGTTTCAGCCTACAGTTTACTTAACTGCATTTTAGACCACCCAGTACCCAAAGTCCCCAGGCATTCCATAATACATTAAAATGAAACATAACCTGCAAGCAAGGAAGCAACATTTAAGGATATCTTGCAATAAGTTCAATATAAGATCAGCAGTAAAGTGTACAAAAAAGGAGGGCATATAAAACTGAATTAATATAAGCAGCAAAATAAAAGAGACACAAAACAACAGAAGAACAAATAGAGTAGTCCCAAATCCAAAGTCAGCAGCAGCTGGGGTGGCCCCAACACTAGGAAAAGTGGGGTGCTGATGTGATGCAGGGCCACCCCTAGCCACTCACTGGTTGTTTTCCACTGTTGGGGGGCCTCCAGATTGCATATCTTGGCAACTTGCATGTCATTGGGGCGGGGGGTCTGGTGCTTTCAGGTGAGGTGCAGGATGCTGCCCTGCCAACAGTATTGAAGTTCAATGTGTCTACCAGTCAAGGTTTCTGCTGCTGAAGAGATGGATGGACAGGTACCATCTTGCTTTCACCTAATTTTTTAATTTTGTTTGATAATTGTTCATGTTACAAATAAAAAGAAAAGGGAATGGAACATAATATAAGGAAACATTAACATAACACAGTAACCTACATTGCAATAATCTTGCTTATTAAATATTTTAACAATTGTAAGCATCAGTTATTGAAACAGTTTCACAGGGTTACATTTAATCTCAAATCCGCTGCTCATCCTAGAAAACTACCAGCCAACAATTTAGATTATTAGATTATTTCTAATCCTCCCCCCCTCATTTATCTCTTTAATCTTGCTTTCACCTCATATAGCAAAATGTCTTCGGTTCAATTCTCAACGGAGTCCTGTTTAATTGTTTGCTCCCAGTAGGGATTAAATTAAAAATGTAGTGTGAAGGCCTGCTCTTCTTTGTGCAGCTTTTCAGGAACCTGCATGGTAAGTAGAGTCAATTCCAAATAGTTTTTGGCATGAAACGAAGCAGCTGCCTAGGTGCCCTAAGCACATCCAATCTCGCTTGAGTTTGGAAGCTAAGCAGGGTCGGCCCTGGTTAGTATTTGGATGGGAGACCACCAGGAAATACCAGGTGCTGTAGGTGCCTGGAGTCGGAACTGGCAAACCACTCCAGTATTCCTGCTGAGAAAACTCCATGGGCATGGGGTCACAAAGAGTAGATCACGATTGTAATAACACAACACACACACACACACACACATGAGACGAAGCAGTGAAAGTGTTGTCACTACCCATTCAAGGCTAACTGTCTAACAGCTGAGGCTAAACTACACAAATCATTTGGGTGCCTGAGGGAGAATATTCCACTAATATCCAAAGTAGAGATGGGCACGACTCAGGAAAAAAACTTCGTTTTCGTTTTCTTTTCCGGCTAGGGTCCGAGTCGTTTCGTTTCCGTTTTCGCGAAAAATCGGAAAAAATTAGTCGTTTCGTTTTTTGTTTTTTTCGTTATCGTTATACTGGTTTTTTTGGGGGGGTAGCGGGCTCCTGGAGGCACCTCTGTGGGGTGGGTGCCTCCGCCGGCCCGCTATAAACGAAGGGACAGCAGCAGCAGGCTCCAAGAGACCCCTCAACATGGGGGTCTCCCATCCTCACCTGCTGCTGCTGCAAAATGGCATGCACAACCATATGGTTATGCATACCATTTGCAGGCAGTGAGACCAGTCCACTCACTGGTACAAACCTCCGTCAAGGAGAACCGTGAAGACTGGGTCGCACCTGCCATGTCCCACAAAGAAGGGAATCGTACTTGCGTGTAGTGCAATGCAAGTCGATCTGGCTATGGGCTAAGGTGGATTAGGGTTAGGGCTAGGGTTAGGCTAATGACGGGTAAGGTTATGGTGGGCTATTGGGTTGCACCTCTGGGTGCCTCTCTGACCCACTAAGAAGACAGTCTGTGACGTATGGGTAAGGAGTCAAGGATTAGGGTTAGCGGGTTAGGGGGCTAGGGCAAGTTTTAGGGGGCTTTTTGGCACATCCCAGAAGTCTCAGTGGCCAGGTGGCCATGCGATTGGTGAGATGGCTCCAAAAATTTGCATGGTCGTCCCCTCCCACATGGCTGGCCAGGCCACTGGGCCAGCCCATCATTGCACACTGCGCAGGTGTAAAAAAAAATAAAATGAAATAAAATCAATGGAGGACACAGGAGGAGAGGAGAGACATTTTGTTGCAAGAAAAAATCCACTGCTACTGTGAAAAATCTGGCAGTTCATACATTTCCGCGTGTTTCTGTTGTGCTTGTGTGTTTTTGGACCACGATTTCAAAAACAATATTGCATTCGCCGCCCCATTTTCGATCCCCCGCCCGCACCGCATGGCATGGCGACGAGGCGACTCGAGTCCGGCTGCCCAGGACGGGGGAAGCCGGGACACCCCCCTCCAGACCAGAAACCCCCGGGTGCCCTTAGTCAAGCGGGCATTTTCCGCCTGCTTTTTGG
>JAHTLZ010003526.1:69321018-69342430 GCA_023846285.1 Phrynocephalus versicolor
TAGATAGATAGATAGATAGATAGATAGATAGATAGATAGATAGATAGATAGATAGATAGATAGATAGATAGATAGATACTACTGATTTTGCATTATCCGTGCACATATTTTTATCCACACCCATGTCCTGTTTCAAAGTAATATTATTACCTACAGTTACCACAGATATCTACCACATGATCCTCACAACAAATAATCTCCCATCAAATTCAAACACCATACAGCAGATCGCAAACTAATTACAGGTGTACCTCAGTTGATGAACGCCTCTGTTAACATAATTTTTGGCTCATGAAAGGAAATCAGTTTACAGGCATACCTTGGTTTATGATTTTCCCCCCTGAAAAACCTTGGCTTACACATTTTTAAATGATTTTCCCCCAGAATGCATTGTGCCCCTGTGTGTTTCCAGTTTACAATTTTTTCAAAAGATAAAATGTCCCAGGGAATGCATTAAATTCGTCAATCAAATTATGTCTTTACTAAAGATGCTTTGTAAATGTGTCTGTCTGATGAGTGTCTAGTGCAGGTGTCCTCAAATTATGGCCCGCAGGCTGGATATGTCCCCCTTCAGGGTCCTGAATCCATCCCCTGGGAGCAATTGCAGATCTCACCCACCCACCTGCTTTGAGAGTGAGCAGGCAAGCATGCCTTGGCTGCTTCTATTGGTGAGGCAGTTCAAAGCGGTGGACTGTGTGGCTTCCCCAGCTCCACCCACCCACTGCCCAGATGATTGGTGTGCCAGCTAGAGGGGCAGTTAAAAGTGAGAGGACCCTGGCACAGTACCTCGCTCCCACCGACCCACTGGACGGATGATCAGCACACCAGCATGCTGCTTCCTAGAGCCAGGTTGAGTGGGGCAGTTCAAAGCTCCACCACCTGCTCCCCAGATTATTGGGGTGCCAGCTGCAGCCAAGCGGGGCACTTTAAAACACGACGGCCACAGCAAGGTCCCTCGCTCCCCCCACAGTTTTATTTGGCATGCCCACATCTTTTTCCCAAGTAGCTGCACCTACTTGGCTGGATGGATATCTACTTCCCCCTCCCCTCCCCTCCGCTCCCCACCCTGTCTGAGATCTGCATCTTCTCTGTGTTTTCTGTACCTTCCATGAGAGGCAGGAATGGCAAGAGACAAAGCTCCCCCTGCTCCCACAGCCAGCATTGGGGAAAGCACCATCGAAAGTGTGAGTCCCAGGTGGAAATTGCTGGCGGTGACATTCCGTCAAAGATGCACAGAAGATGCAGAGCCCTGGAGAACTGATGCCTAGCTGGCTCCATCAAATGTGGGGAGAATATCCTCTGATTGGAGCCAGAGGGGGGTCCAGGGTTGTGCTGCTGGAGAATGGATGGGGAGGAGGAGGAGGAGGAGGAGGAGGGAGGGGAGGCCATCAATTTTCTAAGGGTGTCAAGGGAGGAAGGGAGGGATGCCCCGGAGAAAGCTGCAGTGTTGTGGCACTCCTGCCACCCTCGGAAGACCATTGCTTCACACCCACCCATCCTGAAACTCCAAGCACGTGCATCCCCACCCACCTGCACAGGAGTCTGCCCTGGGAGAGGTGAAGGCACTTCCTGAAGGTGGCACCAAAGGTGGCCGCCTCCCAAGCCCTTTCCTCCAAGCTCCATTCCAGGCAGACTGTCATCTCTATGGCCAGGGAGGGAGTAAAGGGGAGCGAGCCCATCACCACTCTCCCTGCATCTTAGCATGGATCCTAATCCACTGGCAACCTGGACAGCCACACAGCATGCCAGACTAGAAGCAAACATTTTGGCTTCTAAGTAGGCACCTTCCTCTTGCCCAAGAGAGCTGGCAGGGGGGTGGCCATCTGATCTGTGAGATCCCCCCTTTTTATTTCCTCCCAGTGTGGAAGCTCTCTGAAGCCTCCCTAACGCCAACATAGGCTTTCACCCCCTACACCCCACCCTACCCCACTGATCACCAACCGTGGATAACTGAATCCACGGATGGTGAATCAGTGGATACAGGGGTGGTACTGTAGTCCGGCCTCCAACAGCATCTGAGGGACAGTGAACTGGCCCCGTGTTTAAAAGCTTTGAGGACCCCTGGTATAGTGATATAATAGAAATATGAGGCTCTTGTCAACTAGGTGCATAACTTTTTGATAGGTTCCGTGTGTTGGTTAGAATTCTCTGAATGTCACAGATTTCTTCCGAATTGAATGGAAATAAATTTTGAATTTTTTATTTAAAATGTGGCAGGAAATGAATCTGACAGATCCATCTAAGCAGAGAGCACCTTTGTTCTCAGCTCTTAAAAGTGTGGGTTTGAAGCCCTTGGATGAGGCGAGACCCGATAAAAACAGTAAGTGTGCAACATTGAAAAAAAGAATTTAAATTTTGTTATATTAAAATGGTAACTTAGATCAATATTAAAACCTTTAAAACACAAAGCAGAACAATTCATTTAAAACTCCTCTCAAACCACCTAGGGTACAGCCTGAATATACATGGGGGAAAGACAGAGCGAGGGATGGGATAATGGGTTATGTAAGTTTTTTCCTTTATATCCTCCATGTGGAAGATGAATCATTTCCTAATATGTGCAAATAAGTCCTGGGTCTACATAGCCATTTAGACACAGAAATCCTACGGTAGAGTAGAGAATTCATCAATAGATGCAGACAATTAAAACATTATTGGCAGTATTTTTTTTTTTACAAAAAGATTGTTTTAAAAGATTAGTACTGTATAAAGGAATTTGTTTTGGAAACAATGTGTCAAAGAGAGTGTCTGGTGAAAATTTTAAACAGGAGGAGAAAGATAATACTATGGCAATTCCAGAAAATGTAATTACATTAAGGAAAACTTTCCTAGAAGTATGGGAGCCTGAAAGCCCTCTTTCTATCCCTTTCACTTCAACAAATTAAGCCAATTTTTGTTACTGCTAATACATGTTCAATCATATTATCAAGGAATTTTGAATGGAGCCTTTATGTCATTTCAAAGATCAGTAAATTCTGGCAGACCTTTTGTAAATGCTAATTTTTCCAACCCCGTGGGGTCTTTGAAAGAACATATCACCAAATTAGCAATTAAAGCAGCTGACAAGAGCTATAAATGGTATATACAACAGGGACATATATTAATGCATGTGGATTCATATATTAATGCACATGGATTGGTTGCAATTAGCATGGCAAAAAGCTCCACTGAAATATAACAGCACATTTATAAAAAGAAGCAGCTAAACTAAAACATCTTATAGGGAATTAGCTGAGCACAGCAATATTGCCCAGAACGGGATAAGTAGCTATAGCATGTAACAAAACGGCCAGAAAAATCAACACTATTCGTTTAGCAATAAAATGTGAAATGGCATAACTACCAGCATGAGATGATAATAGGGTACTAAGAGCTGGGTTTACTAATAGGACTCATATTATTTGTACAATGAAAGCTAAATTTATCGACCTTGATTTACAACTCTAGCAGACCTTTTAAATTTTTATATATGGTTCCCTATGGGAGCATCATAAGCTCTATATTTAGCACCTATATTCATATCCTACGCCTCCATTTAGATGGCAACACCTAAATAAAGTGTGTGGTAAGATGCTATTTAAACCAAGTGGGGTCTCAGCCAGATTCAAAGATGAAGATGTACATGTATTAGACAGAGAAGATAGGTGGTTTGAGAGAGGGGTCAGGGAAGCCATTCATGTGAGCATTGAAAGCCCCTCTCCCAACAGAGGTGAGGGGCTCAGGCACAGAGTATCTGATACTTACCAGGCAGTGATTTCAACAATCCCCAGACATATCACAAATACTTCACATCCCCACCACCAAGGCCATAGCTAATGACCCATACTTTGGGTTTTCGCACCTTAGGCCATTGTTCACCTTAAGGCCTATTGAGACCATTGTCTACCTAATGAGCATGTTCAGGCCATTATTCATCTTATGAGCCTATTTCAGACCAGGGTGACTTGAGGTCAAAGTGAACTATAAAATGGAGGACTTGCAACTAGCTTTCCTCAGACTGACAAAGCTGTTTGGATGAGCACAAAATGTTTCAATCTCTCAAGGAAAGAATCTACTCCAGTTACCATGACTCAACTTCCAGATAAACTCACCTGGATGACTGAGAATCTTCACAGACATATGGTTAATGGTGATCCTCTTATATTTTCCTTCTTGGCAAATGGTTATGGTTTCTGGGATATTTATGGAGGTACTGATAATGCCCACTCCATTTGGATGATTTTTGTAAATACCTGCACAAAAAAACCTTTTTTTGACTATTTTGTTCCACTGCCCTGTCTTGCTTTCATAATGCCCTCTATGGCCTTCATTGACATTTATATTACTTATGTAATAATATGATGCCATTCTGTTCAATTCAGGATCCATGACTGGTTTTGGAAGGTCCATAAAACTAATCAGAAGACAACAAGCAAACACAGAGAATATGATGATGAAGCAGAAGCAGATACAATTAGCACGAGACAGCTTTTATAATTGGACAATTCCCAGTATAAAAAGTTTACAATTTTTAACCCGCCTGCTGCCACAATCTACAGTTATACCCAAATTGTTAGTTTTAGTTCAGAAATCCAGAAGAGATAACATTTAGTGCAATTCTGTTGAAAAATGAGAACATCTGGCATTCATCTTTCATCATTATTAAAGCAACAATATCACTATGACAATTACATTTTAGATGGCATCGTTTGTTTGCGATACTGTAAAATGATATAATACATCTACAAATTCATACAATAGATCCATTTTCCTCCTGATTGTACTGGGGCTTCCCACTATAATAAGCCTTAAAGGAGCATGTCAGGCAGAGCTTCTGTAAGGAAGATAAAGGATATAGCTCGTATTTCAGCCACTTGCAGTGTGGCTGTGCCATGGCTCTGCCTTGGATTCTGAATGCATAATGCAGTTATTTTTCAAGTAGCGGGGCTGTCTGAAATTTGAGGAGCAGGAGAAATAGTAGAAAATATATACCTTGTGTGATGGATTTATGAGGCTTGATTAAATTCATTGCCACAGTGAACCCGCATAATGCTTTGTTCTGTCTAGGGTATATGATTATTATTTTCAGCTGCCTTTCATTTTAACACATCCACCAACATTTAGAAGGAAGGATAGAAATAGCAGGACAGAACAGGACAGGACTTAGGTATCTGGCTGAGGAGTCAGAGTTTGAGAGTTTGATTCCATGTTGCGCACCTTGACAGGGGCTAGATTCAGTAAACCATTTGGTCCCTTCCAGCTCTGCAGTGTTAAGACTCTAAGTAAGTATGCTGTTGTCCAGTGGCAAATTGATGCTGAGTGCCTATTTGGATGGGAACGAGAGATGGAGGAACGTGTGGACAATGGAAGGAAGATAGCTGTTGTGAGTTTTTTGAGCTGTTGGGCCATATTCTGGAAGTTTTTCTTCCTGATATTTCACCAGACTCTGTGGCCAGCATCTTCAGAGGCCAAGGAGCTCAGGGAATGAGGAGTTCTCTCTGTGCACTAGGGTATAGAATGAGTGAGATTGTGGGTTTTTAAAGTTGTGGGAAAGGGGAAACTTGTCCTATTAAGGAGAATAAGTGTTAGTCATTGTATTGTGATGAAGGCATTAAGAAGTTTCACTGCAATTAGGGGTGACGATCCTTCTCTGTGGTTGATAGGTGTCATCAGCAGTGTAAGTGATCACTGGTGATTGTGGCTGGGTGGAAATCATTGATCTTTCGGCAGGCTGTAGTTTTCAGTACTGGAAGCCAGGCTTTGTTGATTTTCAGACTTTCTTCTTTTCTGTTGAAGCTGTGTTGGTGTCTGTGGATTTCAACGGCTCCCCTGTGTAGTCTGATATAGTGATTGTTAGTGTTGTCCAGTACCTCTGTGTCCTGGAAGAGGATTTCATGTCCAGGCTGTTTCACGGTGTGTTCAGCTACTGATTTTTCTGGTTGTTTTAGTCTGCAGTGTCTTTTATGTTCTTTAATTCTGGTCTGGATGCTATGCTTTCTGGCTCCAAATGGAAGGAAGAGACAAATGGACTTGTGGTCCCAAGAGGAAGGAAGACACAAATTTGGGTGGGATCAGACAGACCTGATCAGTTCATAGGCTGCCTAAGAAATTGAAGAAACAGTTATGGTGCTTTGCATGTATTACTTCAATTCTCATGTCAGGCTGGGCTGTTCCATCCAGTTACTGAGTTTCATCTTTAACATGCATTCGCCCATAAATCTGCTCAACACCAATTCCATGTTTATTTGAAATTATTATTTTTATACCATATGAACACTTGCATTTAAACATGCATTTTAAATCATACGGCCTCTCAAAGTCATGCTGTCCATGTATTGGCCAGAAAACATTTGGTGATCTATTTGTACGTATGCCAAATAACATTAATCATCATGGTGACAAAGGACCACTAAATAAATATATTGCTTTTCATGTATATGCTGCCTGTCCCCCAGTACTGCGATGTACAATAAGTTGGCTTCATGGGGCAATTTAAAATAGCAACAAATTGAAATACAATAAAATGGCAGACATTAAAACAGGATTGAATTGAACCATAGGATTAAAATGCAATTTAAATTAAAACACTTTAGAAATCAATTAAAATCATATTAATGGTTTAATTTTAAAACTGAGAGCAATGTGTCTCCTTGGAAATGGAAGGCTCTTAATTGTCAAAGGGCTACTTAAGGAAAAATATTTTCACCTGCTACTGGAAGGACAGTGGTGAAGGGACAAACCTATCATCTCTTGGTAAGGAGTTCTAGAGCTGAATGTGGGCAATGAGAAGATCTTCTCTGGAATTCCCAACTAGAGATGGGCACGACTAGGGAAAATGACGTTTTCGAGTTGTCGTGTGTCGGAGGCAGCCCGTGTAGGCTCGTTTCCGTTTTTCGCGAAACTTCGCAAAAAATAGTCATTTCGTTTTTCATTTTTTCGTCTGTCGTTATACTGGTTTGGGGGGGTAGCGGGCTCCTGGAGGCACCTCTGTGGGGTGGGTGCCTCCTCTGGCCCGCTATGAAGGGAAGCGGGCTCCTGGAGGCACCTCTTTCTGGGGGGGGTGCCTCCTCTCCTCACCCGCTAGGAAGGGAAAGCAGGCTCCTGGAGACCCCTCATGGCGTGGGGGCCTCCTCTCCTCACCTGCTGCAAAAGGGCATGCATAGCCATATGGATATGCATACCAAGTTGCAGACACAGCAAACTGACAGAGGCACCCCTCTTTTTGGGGTGCCTTCCCTGCATCAGTCAGGCCTCGACGGGCATGGTTTGCATGGCACACAAATGCTGCCGAGCCGAGCCTGCAGGAGTCAGCCAGAGCCACAAGTGACGAACTGGCAGACTCTCTGCATCCTCTGTGTCTCACTAAGAAGGGAAGCGTACTTGCGTGTAGTACTGCAATGCAAGTACAGGTCTGGCTTAGGGGACATGGTTAGCGCAAGGGCTAGGGTTAGGCTAGTTACTGGTGAGGTTAGGGTGGGGTAGTGGGGGGCACCTCTGGGTGCCTCTCTGACCCACTAAGAGGATAGTGTACTGTGGCCCAGTGTGGCGTATGGGTAAGGGTTAGGGTTAGGGTTAGGGCTAGAGCAGGGTCAGTGGGCTTTTTGGCACATCCCAGAAGTCTCAGTGGCCAAGTGGCCATGCGATTGGTGGAATGGCTCCAAAAAATTGCATGGTCCACTCCCATGGCCACATGGCCAGCCCATCATTGCACAGGTGTAAAAAAATAAAATAAAATAAAATAAAATAAAATCAATGGAGAGAGGAAAGAGGAGACATTTTGTTGCAAGAAAAACCCACTGCTACTGTAAAAATTCTGGCAGTTTTAAAATAGCAATTTTCGCATGTTTCTGTGTGGTGCTTGTGTGTTTTTGGACCACTCCATGATTTCAAAAAAAAATTGCGGTCGCCGCCCCATTTTCGATCCCCCGCCCGCACCGCATGGCATGGCGAGTCCGGCTTGTTGCTTGCGAGTCCCCACCAGAGCAGCCCAGGACAGGAGAGGGGGGAGGCCGGGGAACCCCCCCAGAAACCACCCCTCTGGTAGGTGCACTCTCAGGCAGGCATATTTTCGCCTGCTTTCTGGACCGGGAATCGGGTTTTTTTTTACTTTATAAAACTTTTTTTTTTCTGTGCCGCTTGAATGGCGGCGAGCCAGCGAGGCGAGCCAGCGACTTTGGTGGGACGACGAGGATGCCCGCCCCCAGCGCAGCCCAGGAGGGACAGAAGGAGAGGGGGGAGGCCGCCCCCCCAGAACCCCCCCTCTGGTAGGTACCCTGAGCCCTCACTCAGGCAGGCATATTTTCGCCTGCTTTTTGGCCGGGAATTGTTTTTTTTTTAATTTATTTTTAAAACTTTTTTCTGTGCCGCTTGGCATTGCGGGATCGCCGCGATGCCAGGAACCACAACGACAAATCAGACCCAATTATTCTTTACTCGGTTCGAGTTCGAGTTCTGGCGGAGTAATTCCCGTTACCGTTTCCATTCCATAACGGAAACGAGGAACGGAAACGGAAACGAGAATTCCGCTAAGTCGTGCCCATGTCTATTCCCAACCATATGGGCCTCTGGAAGTAGAGCAATCATGAGAAAGGCTGTCCTAAAGATCTTTAATCCCAGGTTGTATGGTAGGACACAGTCCCACCATAGAACTTGGACCCAACTCATAGTGGGCTTCATAGTTCATAATCAACACTTTGGATTATGCCCAGATATGGACTGCAGCTAGTGAAGCTCATGGAGGAAAGGAATTATATGATGTGTATAAATTGCTGTGGCAGCAATCTGGCTGTACTGTTTTGGATCAGCTGAATTTTCCAAGTACTCTTCAAAGACCAACCTGTACGAGTGTGTTTGTGGTAATGCAGTCAGGTTGTAACTAAAGCAGATGCCATTGTTGCCAAGTCAGACATTACTAGGTGTGTGTCTGCTGCACAATCAAGCATGGACTTTGCAATATGTCTGGCATCTCAAAAGAAGACCAGAGTAAATCATAAACAGGATGCTGGATATAGTCTCTGAAAACACATCAAAATATATTATCTGTCAAAACAGCCTCTTTTTTTTTTTTTGGAAAAGCATTACCTCTCAAAATACATGTTTGGCAATCCCAAATGTGTATTAATACTTTGTGAGCCAAGAATTCTTCCAGAACATTTGAGAAAGTGAAAGCCAGTGGATCACATGTCAATCTGTACATTAGATTCAGCAGAGTCGATGAGGTCAAACTGTGAATGAAAATTTACAATGACTAAATGCTGTGGAAGAAAAGAAAACCACGAGATAGGATGAAATCCTGCTACACTGTTCTGCGTGCACAATGAGAACAATGTTATCAGCAAGAGCAAACAACCACAGAGTTAACGGAAGGAGAACTTGTTCCAACAACAATTTGGACAAGTTGTCCTTCCAACTTTTTGTTTTTTGGTTGATGTGTTTGATGTTTGTTTTTAATTGATATATGCAATTGTTGTACACCGCCTGGAGTTCCTTCAGAAAGATGGGCAGTATAGAAATGAATGAATGAATGAATGAATGAATGAATGAATGAATGAATGAATGAATGAATGAACTCAGCTTTCTCCCCTTCCTTCTCCTTACAAAGTATTTCCTTTAGCAATTTTGTGGTGCATGCCTTTCATCAGCAATAATTTGCCTCTGCTGATGACATCATTCCAGTTGTTAACATGGAGCTATTGAAGAGGATTCATGCCACATTGTTGTTATTGAGAAAACTTTAAAACTGTATATGGTGAATTCCCAGTACAGTATCTCAGTTTCATTTCTACAACCAACTCTGAAATAGACTTAAGAATAACTATGAACCCAGAAGATGTGTTCTCATAATCTGTGTTTGCTCCTTCATGTCCCTGGCCCATCATTTTTCTTCATATTTACACAGTAACCATCAGTATTGAAATTCCAGTAATTCTGAAAATAACCAGTCTGTTTCCAAAGCATTTCTCATCCTCATTATTATCTGTTTGATGAGTGGCTATCATTGGAAGAGACTTTACTTTTTCCTTTTTTAAAATTGGATTTTTTTCACCAACCCTAACAAACTCTCTCCTCTGTTGCTGCATTAGCTGTTCCAAAAGCAATCTTGGGGAAAGAAGAAAAAAAAATAAGCTGGAAAACAAAAAACCAGACAAGACAACAGCTGGGAGATTGTAAAAGACGAAAAATGAAGTTCATAGGGAACATACAAATAAAGAAAGGTAAGTGGAACAATACCATGGAAATGTTGGCAGGTGAGGACATAGCCTGTATTTCTTTGTTGGAGGGCATGGGAAGCTCATGTAGGAGTCTGAAATATCATTCATTTGAATGGTGAGAGATTAGAGTCAGAAATAAGAGGATTGTTTTGAAAGAAGAGGATGTAGAGTGATAGTGAAATACAGCAGAAGCAAGGCAAAAAATAGATACCTTTATGTGATACTGAAACTATTAAAGTAATTCTTCCGTCAGGCACAGGAAGTCTAGTGTTATCGGTTTTTAGCAGCTCTGGGAGTACTTAAGGGAACTTTCTCATTTCGTTGAAGAATAGCAGGGGAAAGTGCAGAGAACCATTGACCCTGCAGATCAAATTTATCTTGTTCCCCAAGCAATGCGGAATGATATTGTACAGCACTTCTCACATCCAAAGACAACAATCTTCCTGTACTAGCAGGAGAGGATTGAAGAGAAAAGTTTGCTCTCTCTCTCTCATTCTCTCTCTCTCATTCTCTCTCTCTCTCTCTCTCTCTCTCTCTCTCTCTCTCTCTCTCTCTCTGTGTGTGTGTGTGTGTGTGTGTGTGAGAGAGAGAGAGAGAGAGAGAGAGAGAGAGAGAGGTAGACAGAGAATCAGGGAGACAGACAGACAGAGTATGAATGATTAGATTAATTTTGTTAGGCACGGCTAATCGAAGATTCACTACATAACTGTTTCATACAAGTGCCGCCAGTTAAGAGCTAATGGTCCATCTTCACTATCTCCCACCCTCTCTGTGTGTTTCTATGTCATCATTACAGTCATGACCGACTCTCCATGACCCCATGTCCATGGAGTTTTCTTGGTGAGAATACTGGGGTGGTTTGCCAGTTCATACTCCAGGCGCCTACAGCACCTGGTATTCCCTGGTGGTCTCCCATCCAAGTACTAACCAGGGCCGACCCTGCTTAGCTTCCGAAATCAGATGAGATCAGATATGCTTAGGGCATCTAGGCAACTCCCTTTCCTCCTTCCTTCCACCAAATTTTCAATTGCCAATCAGGCCATCATTAATGGGCCATTTTATCCCAACACTGTTTACCTAGAGCAATAGGACAGCAGTCTTAAATGTGCTTAGAAAACAAACCTCTCTAAACATAATGGTTAGCATCTTGATTATTTAAATGTCTGTGGAATTCCAATTGCAGAAACTGATGTGAAAACCTGACCAAATGTTGGTTGTGTGCCTTGTCATGCATGACTAGCACCTCGCAAGATCACTACACCAGCCTCTGCAACTGGAATTTATCTGTCCAAATACATGCTGACCAATAAGGTTTCCATTTCAGTAAATATACGTGGTGTTGTGCTGAGCATCACTTTATGCCTGTTAATGATCCTTTCGTAAATTACACTGATCTTTTGGTAGCTCCAAATAAAAGATGGGCATGAAACAGCATTATGCCAGTTTGTTTGTGGAAGTCCATGAAACATGAACCATGAATTTATTTTTTTATTTTTTTATTTTTTTCCCCAGACAAAACACAAATCATTTTGTTGGCTTGTTCTGGAATTTACTTGTTTTTAAGGCAGACCAGTAGCTTTCTAAAGAAAAAAATCCTGGTTACTTCCCCACTCTCACAGCCTGTTCCAACTTTCCACTACCCTTGTTGCCTCCCTACCTTTCCCTGCTGCTACCTTCTCCTTCTCCAATACCACCATCTTAAGGGGTAGGCTATGTGCAGAGGCAGCTGGTGGGGAGCCAGCCAGGTTGCCTTAAAAATGCCCAGTTGCCTCAACTGAGCCTGCCACCATGTTGGGGGAATTTAATAGATTATTGGTTTGTGGCTCGCGGATTTCCACAAATCACAAACCAAGAGGAACCAAACATTTTGATGGTTCATGACAATCTCTAGAGGAGACACTTTTAAGGTGTAGTGTGCTGCATTTTCTTGAGAGAGAATCGGTGTTGATTGTCATTGATTGTTTTCCTGTATCCAGCACGACTAAGGGTCACTGACGGTATAAGCTAATATATAATTATCACTAGAGATGGGCACGAAATGAGCGATTTTTCATTTTCATTTTCATTTTTTCATTTCGTTACACAATGAAAACAAAATGAAAAAATTTTTCAAAACAAAACGAAAATGAAAATGAAAACGACATTTTTTGCCGTGTTTTTTGTTTTCATTGCAGCAAATGCATTGAGCTGAAAAGAATGCTAACGAAACAGCAATTTTTTGTTTTGTTTTCATTTTTTGTTTCGTTACATAACGAAAACGAAAACGAAAAATTTGCAAAAAACCACCGAAAAATGAAAACGAACTGAAACGGACCCCTAAACAACCAAACGACAAACAAAACACCATTTTTTGAGTTGTGCCCATCTCTAATTATCACAGTTTGAGAAGGTGCAGACCGCTCCTCATCCCATCTTAAGACAACATGCCAATGCCATGACTTCATCAACAAATTCTTTCCCACTCCCCATTCCCCTTCCTACCTTTAGTAACTTTATACCTGCTGAAAAGATCTGGGATCTCTTAAGGGTGGCATAGATTTTTGTGCCTTTTTGGTTGGGTCATGCCACAGTATGGATTTTGAAATTCATCTTATAAGCAATGCAATCTTTCTTCTGTTCAGGACACTTGATAGGTACATTCCAGTGTACCTGCCACCACCACAGCTTGTCTTTGGCTATGGGACAGCAGGGGAAACAAGATAATCGATCTGACCTTGTATAGGATACATGCCGGCAGCTCACCGGTAGAGATGGGCACAACTCAGAATTTTTTTTCGTTTTCGTTTTCGTTTTCGTTTTCGGCTAGAGTCCGATTCATTTCGTTTCCGTTTTCGTGAGCTAATTTCAAAATTTTTCGTTTTCGTTTCGTTACGTAACGAAAACGAAAAACCGAAAACGAAAATGAAAATTTTTTTTCTCCCCATTTAGCTCCATTATGTGTTTTTTTTTTGCAGTAACAAAAAACGAAAATTGGCTCAAAATTAGTCGTTTTGTTTCCGTTTTCGGTCCATTTTTGAACCATTTTTCATTTTCGTTTCGTTACGTAACGAAAACAAAAAAACAAAAACGAAAACGAAAATACCGCTAAGTCGTGCTCATCTCTACTCACCGGCTCTGTAGAGCTGTGACGTCTTTATACATTGCCTCTGCCCTAGCTGTGAAAACAATTGCACACTAAGTGAGGTTAAACGCAGAAGGCAGATGGAATCTGCTAGTTCACCCTGCCTTTAATCAATCATCATCAGAATTCAAGACTGCTATATAAATTTAGTTAATTAAGTCTACAAATTCAAGTGTGTCATGATGGTTATCAGTGAAACTTCTGCTCCCGTAAGTATTTCATAGATTTTTCTCCCCAAGCAGGAAAACCCTATTGATTTATTTTACATTTAACAGATTGTGAACAATAAATTCTCATAATAGAGACAACCTGCAATCCTTGTGCATTTGAAGTTGACGCAATGTTTCTTTTTTAATGACCAAGACTGTTGTCAGATACATATTTGGGAAGCAATCATTAGCATGACATAATTTGAACTGTGCTATACACTGCTTAAGACCCTGATAGTTAGGTGATATTCAGGGTGGATTATCTGGTTGCCTGGGTCATGTTAAACTATGATTTTATTTTTATTTTATTTTTATTTTATTTTTTCCACAATAAGAATGTAGAACCCTTTTATATGATGTAACCATTTGGCACAAAAGCACAGTAGACTTTATTAAATTATGATGTGTATATTTCATATTATACTCTGGAAAGTGGGGGAGCCGGATTCCCCCCCCCCATTGGTGCTTCACAGGTTCATTACATTGAACATGGGCCAGTTGACTGAATCACAGCCAGATGGGTAACAGTTGACACTGAGTTATCTGATGAGCTGATGTGACCCATTTCCCATCAGGTCACTTCCTTAATCACAGCAATAGGAGAAACATGTAGCTTTCACTACACTGGAATCTGTGGGTCAAATCCAATAGTCAGTCTCATCTAGGGTAGACACATCAAAAGAACTTGTTAAGTCAACATTTATGTAGATCCAACTGCATTGATCTACTTGACTACAAAATACTCTAGCTGGGGCTAATAAATTGGCTTATTTCATATCTATTAAGACGTATTTTAAAAAAACTAAATCACTAAAAATGGGAAAAAGTTAAAAATATTTTGTACACTATTATATTCTACCAGATCTTAAATTAGTAAAATTTAATTAGGATGGTTCAGGTTTCACATCATATATTTTGTACCTTTTATTTGCCCCGTGAAATGAGAGCAGTAAATAGAACTTTCAACAGTGTTATTTTATTGCAATATCTTAATTCCCAAGGGAAATATAACATTGTAGTATGTCTGTGAAGATTCCCAGTCATCCAGATAAGTTCATCTGGAAGTTGAGTCATGGCAACTGGACTTCTTTTCTTGAGAGATTGGACTTTAATATTTTTCACTAGGGAAGACACCCAGGACAACAGGCTGCCTTTCTTGGATTGTGCAGTCATCATCAGACCTGACCGTGGCCTGGGAGTAGAAGTTTACAGGAAACCCACCCACACAGATCAGTACTTACTGTTTGACTCCCACCATCCATTACAACACAAATTAGGGGTTATCAGGACCTAAACCACAGAGCAGAGACCATCCCCACCTCCACTGAAGCAAAAAAGAAGGAAGACTTGCACCTGAAGAAGAGCACTTAAGGCCTGTGGATATCCAATGTGGGCCTTCAAGAAAGCATTGGGCCATCCCAGGAGAACAAGGGATCAGCCTGAGACCCAGAGCTGATGGGAGAACCTGGTCATTCCCTACAAGGCTGGAGTGTTTGAAAAGCTTAAAAGGATTTTTGGCAAACACCAAATCCCCATTTACTTCAAACCCACAAACACACTAAGGCAGAGACTTGTCCACCCAAAGGACCCGACACCAAAACACAAAAGGAGCAATATAGTATATGCAGTCAATGCAGTGAGGAGTGTGCAGACCTCTACATTGGAGAAACTAAACAACCTTTAAACAGAGGATGGCCCAACATAGAAGGGGCAACAGCTCAGGACCAGAATAAGCTGTACACCTCCACACTTGAAGGACAAAGGGCACTGTGACAACCATTCCAGCCCAACAAGGTTTCAGAAATTTATTATTTGCATATTTCTGTATGGAAGACCTGCATTGGAATGAGGTGCCCAATCCAGTGGGTAGCTTGGGATAGATCCACATACTCTTCTTCAATATACATCCATTTTAAAGAGAAATTTGGAAAAAAAAAGATTTTAGAAGAATCACTGGCTTTAATAAAGTTCTGTCTGTCCATCGGAGCCCACTGAAGGAGGTTCCCATGACCATGGACAAATGCAATCCTCAAGAGGAACCCCCCTTGAACATTATCAAATGCAGTGCTCAAGAGTATGAAACTACACTCAGATCCACTACTGTTGTTGGCCCGCATTTATTTTGATAAGTCTTAGCAGGAGCAATCAGAGTGCTGAAAGGCAGCCAGAGAAAGCAAACCAAGTCTCAGTTAATCAGAGGACAAAGTAATCCATGGCAAAGTACAATAAATGCAATTGATAGTGTTATAAGTGATGTAATTACACTGCTCGCTTGCTGCAACAAGAGCAAAGGCTATGCTGTTTTATAGCCCATTGCTATGAGACTTTGAACTGCAATAGAATGCTAACAGATATCTTTCCTAAAAGTGGCACATTCTTCTCTCTGGAGTAAAAATGGAGCACGTTTCATTGCTGTAATGCCTTTAGTTTTAGGGCGTGCAAGAATAAAAGCTCACTGGCCTCCACCTATATGTCTGTTTGACTCATTCTTCTTAGTGATTTCCGTAAATGGAGCTCAAAAACATTGTCTTGAGTGACTGCATGCAAGATTCAGAGGTCTCTTCGCCAGGAGTTGTCTGCTGCTGTTAACTTGGAACAGTCCATCATATTTCAATGGCTGCTTGATGAGAAAAGTGGACCATGCTATACTTAGATTTTTTTAAAAAACGAGTTCTAGACTACAGAATCAGAAGGCCCAGTAATGAACTGGGGAAAATGTCAGAAACATCAGGAATAAAGTTTATTTCCTTCTATGGACAATTGTTTCGGTTTTTCCAGTGGAAAGAATTGGAAACTTCAGGGGATTTTTAAAAATGCATAAAATGAAAATAACTTTTTTTTCAGAGTAGGTCACCAGGAGAGTCTATCCAAAAATGGATATATACTTTGCTTTATTTCAACAATAACAATGAAACGAAGTTACTGTCCTTAGCAACAAAACATACACATCCAGAGAATGCTTATCCAGCTACAGGGAAGTCCCACAGACATCAACATAGTACAAATAAAGGCCTCAGCTGCTGATAAAAAATGAAGAAAGCAGAGAAAAGTTCTATAAAGAATTTGAAACTCTTAAGACCCTTGTGAAAATGCAACACCCAGATATCATAGAATCATGTCGTGATTAATTTGGAAGGGGTTTATAACGCTATTAGAGATGGGCACGACTCAGAAAAATTTTTCGTTTTCATTTTCGTTTAGGGGTCCGTTTCGGCTCGTTTCCGTTTTTGTGAGCTAATTTTCAAAATTTTTCGTTTTTGTTTCGTTACGTAACGAAAACGAAAAACTAAAACAAAAATGAAAATTTTTTCGTTTCTTCCCGTTTAACTCCATTAAGTGCTTTTCCAGTAACGAAAAACAAAAATTGGCTCAAAATTAGTCGTTTTGTTTCCGTTTTCGGTCCATTTTTGAACCATTTTTCGTTTTCATTTCATTACGTAACGAAAATGAAAAATGAAAACGGAAACGAAAATTTTGCTAAGTCGTGCCCATCTCTAAACGCTATTGATTCCCAACCTCCTACACACTGCACGAGTCAAAATCAAAGCAAATCTGTCCGGTGGTTGTACATTTTCCTCTTGAATTGGTTCCATTGTCATACTCCTTTACCAGTTAAGAAATGTTTCCCGATATTCTATCTAAATCTAGCTTCCTGTAGCTTGAGTGTCCCCCCACCAGCCCTGGCCTGGATCCCTTCAAAAGGGTTGGACAGATTCATGGAGGAAAAGTCCATGACAGGTTACAAACCATGATGGAGATGTGTAATCCCTAGGCTTAAAACCAGGGTACTTCAAGGGCCAGAGGCAAGGGAGTGGTAGCAGGAGACAGATGTCTAGTCTTGTACACTCCCAGATGCATCTGGTGGGGCCACTGTAAGATACAGGAAGCTGGACTAGATGGGCCTTTGGCCTGATCCAGCATGGCCCTTCTTATATTCTTATGTTCTTATTACAAATCCTGCACACTGGGATGATCAAGAACAGATCCTCTCCATTATTTCATAATGAGCGGTTGTAACACTAACACAGGGAAAGGAGTCTTCGGATGTTTTGTTCAACTGGGAATACAAAATGACCATGAGGAACAAATTATACAGTTTTGTCAAGAAGAATATTTGTTGCCATCAGAAAGACACATTGGACTTTATGTTAGGTTTTTTTTTTTTTTTTGAGGAGATGTATCTCACAGTGCTGCTGATCTAAGAATATTCTCCCCCCCCTCCTCCTCCTCCTTCTCCTCCTCTCCCTAGAGGAATTATACAGGGTAAGGCCTAAACTGAATACATAGCAGTTCTTCAGAAAAAAGAAGAAACTGTTCAATTTCAATCAAGAGGGAATTGCAGCATTTCAAAGGTATGCACCAGTGGCATCACCGATTGCTAGTTTATCCAGACTATTGAATTATTTAAGGGCAATTATACATAATGCCTGAGATTTCTCTCTATATAGTCATAAAAATTACATACAGGGAAATGGTGATTTAACCAGCCAGATCGGTAACCCTTTTCTAGCATACAAATTACTAAAGAGGGAGAAGGTCAACAGCACATGGAACCACTTGGAAAGAGGCATCGGTGATGCTGTCGGGTGACTAATACCTTTTATTATACTTCACAGCTATGCTTTCTGAATCAAGAATGAAATATGCTACTCACAGGGGCCTGTACACATGATCCATATAACCTCAGCCTTAGCTCTGAGGAGCTGAGGCCATGGGATCTGAACCTGTTCAAAATCTAACAGTCTACTTGATATAACACTTCCTCCTTTTACATTCCTTGGGGCATCTAAAAGACTCCTTTTGGAAAACCTTCTCTATCTACTGGTTGGCATTCCAAGGTTCTCTCAGGTTGGATCCTGACTTTGCCAGGATTTGGATTAAATCTTGTTACTTCTCACAGCCAGAGTAGGACTCATTGAAGCCACTATTGAATACAGTAGTGGGTCTACAGTTAGATAAGCCCCTTTACTTCTATAAGGCTACTCCAGTTGTTGCTACTAATAGGATTTCCCAAAGGCCTCATGTAACCCTCAGAGGTGAAGATGTGTCCCTAGCCTCCTTGAAGGTGAAAACAAATATTCTGCTGAAAGATGCCCCATGTGCCTTCTAGAGATGGTGCAGACAATTTCTCCATAGTTTTGACCACCACCACCTGTATTTCCACTGAGGAAGACAGTCATAATGTTAGGAGGCTTAATGGTATGTATCAATATTCCCTTCCACATTGAGGGTTCTCCCCTCCCCATACAAGAGCAGAACATGTTTATACCAGATGTTCTGAGCAGAAGGTCAAAGACTAGCCTCCAGGTGACAAATATTCCTAGGATGGACAGCTTGGGGATGGATCTGTGTTGGGATTTTTGGTTCTGGTACCACTTTGCCAGTTAGTGAAATGTAAACATAGGAAAAGGTTGACTGCATACAGAATATGCTGCTTACTGAACAAATGTGTTTAATTGATGTTCCAACAGAAGGGATAGAAAAGATGGGTGCCCTTGTTTTCAAAAGCCTCAGCATGGGCCTAGAGAACATGAAAACCCAGACCACCTCAGCCCAGGGTGTACTGTATATCTCTATCAGGTTCTGATCTGCCTTGTCAGAGGTTACAAGCAGACCACATCCTGTTCAGTGGAGTTGCCATCCCTTTCCATATATTTGTCACAAACAGGGAGCATACAGGAGAGCAGAGGGTGGCAGCCTGGCATACATCCCCAGGCCCCACTATCTACGTAGGTCAACAGAACGCTTGAGCACAAGATGACAACGGGACAGCTTTTTAGAAACGTGTAGCTGAAATGTATATTTTAAATGTCCCTTTCATTCATTTGAAAACATAATGACGATCTTGCTGAGGTTGTTTGCTTGAAGAAGGGTATACACACCGAGAGATGATATATGCACTGTACGTTGATGGTCAAAGATGCCACAATGTGCATCTTTGAGGATTTGACACTATCAAATCCTTAAATAATGACTATGATGTTTTGGCAACTTAAGCTCACGTTGTCAAATAAATTCAGTGAACAGTCACAAGGGGAAGGCTATTTGTGACTTATGGACTACTTGTAATAAGTTGAAAGGTTTTGACAGGCCAGAGGCTGCTTTGGAAACATCTAACACAGTTTTATAAAAAAATGAATGCTGGCAGAGACACAGTATAGACTAGGTACGCAGGGAGGCTGCAAAGGCAGCGACAGGCGTTGCCCAGGGTGCAAGGCAGCCGCAGAGTGACTGCACTGCAGGGCAGGGGAGGGTACTCACTGAGAGGTACGCAGCACGCACGCACACAGGGAGGCTGCAGGACTGAAGCTGGAGTTGCAGAGACAGCAATCCCACCCTAACTCCCACCGGAGACTGCAAGGAGGAGGGTGGCTGCCAGAGCTTTTTTTATGTCCTCTGTGGCTGCCAGACCTGCCCACTCCCAGTCTGCAACCTGGGCATGTTATTGGTTGAGCATGATCCCATCACATGGCTTGCCTCCATTTTGTGGCTGGTGGCGACATCCATTTTAAAGGGGAAAAAAAATACATCGCTATGGGAGAAGACAAAAACAAACGTTTTAAGGACCGCAATCCCCTGGTAGGTAATAATTTCAAATAATTATTGCATTATCGCTGCGTTTTTACAGATGTCCAGGGTGTTTTAATACCCAAGAAATCAATCAATATTAGGCATCTGGGAGCCATTTTGGGTCGATGTCCCCTAACTCCCCTTAAAGGGAAAAAATACAGCGATGTGAGAAGAGACATAAATGCACCTTTTAAGGACCCCAACCCCCCTGGTAGGCATTATCAGACAATATAAATAATTATCGCTGCGTTTTTACGGATGTCCAGGGCGTTTTTTAAAATTTAAAACAGCTCATTTCATTGTGCGTCGCCATTAACAGAAACAAAACGTAATGACCACAACTTTCGTGGTTCTGTTCGTTTCATTGCATTTTCATCGCAATTTTCGTTAGTCGTTTCGTTACGTAACGGAAACGACAAACGGTAACGGAAACGAAAAAATGTTCATTCCGTGCCCATCTCTAGTTACGATGTAAATCTTTATTAAACTTTCCAAACATGGGTGAAGTTTTTTTGTGCTTTCAACACAAGCAAGAAAAAGAGGATGATTTTTGTACAAATTAAGCAAAATTGTGCAAACTCGCACTTTTCTTTGAGGAATCATTTCTTTCTGAACACCCACTGGAAGATTGTTTATTTGAAATTCTTCTACATTATGCTGCTATTGTTGTTTGGACCCATTATTGGTTGTGTGAATGGCCATGTCGTTGTATTCTGTTTGCCAGGGCATTTCCTCTGATGCCATCTTGGTGCTAATTTGTGTTGTGTTTGAGGTGTTATGGGATTTTTCCATTAGTAAATCATGCCTGCTACCTAAATTGTTTTTCCTGTTTTTTTTAAAAAAAATTAACTTTAAAACTGTTTTGAAAATAAAATTTTGCCACGGCATCCTATAAGTAGTGGAGTCTTTCTCTTTGTAACACTGAGGAAGCATTATGCCACTTAAAATTAAAAAAGGAAAAAAATAACTCAGACAAGCTTACAGATGCATTATGCAGAAAGCTGGAAGCTTTTGAAATGTGGACGTACAGACACATTCTGGAGATACCTTGGACAGCCAGAGTCACTAATGTGGCTATATTACAGCACATGAATAAAAAGCTAGAAACTCAATACTGTAAAGAGAAGAAAATTGTACTATTTTGGACACATAACACACAATACAAAATACCATCTGCTGCAGGTTATCCTTCAAAGATGGTGCACATATCTAGAAAAGGGTACTATGAGCAGACACAAGTGTAGGCAAAGAGTGATTAATCCCCTCTCCTTCCTTCCTTCCTTCCTTCCTTCCTTCCTTCCTTCCTTCCTTCCTTCCTTCCT
>JAHTLZ010003526.1:69342930-69374646 GCA_023846285.1 Phrynocephalus versicolor
GAAATCATCTAATACTACATTTGAAGGCCCATGATTACTTTTTCATAAATAGCTGGCAGTGGAAGCTGGCTCTTGGCTCACTATTGAAAGCTTGAAGAATAGACTCGAGCTGACAGTAAGTAGTGCCTTATCATTGTATAGTGAATTACATCCAAGTTTGAAATCTTGAAGTGATTTTAAAATAATTCTGTCCCCTCAGGTTTTTCTAAATTTACTTCTGTGCATCTTTGTAAGACAAAAATGAGGAGCCATCTCCATGTGTAGAGAGTAAACGGGTTGAATCAGTCACCCTAGAAGCATGTCTAATATAAAGCTTGGCAGTAATTGTATATGAAATTCCGTTGGCCGATTGTTTTCAGAAGAGAGCTTTCATAGGCACGTAACAGATACTATTCAGTGACAGGCTTGCTAAAACTCAAAATTTACCATATATGTTTTCAATAAACATTTGGAACAGAATGAGCCCACAATAGCTTTTCTACCAGTATAACTCCATCAGTGCAGTCTTATCTTTGACACTGAGATCTCAGGGTTACATAATGACCCAGGTTTTCCCTTGCTGTCCCTTAAAATAATTAAATTTTATTCATTCCCTGGATGCAGAGGAGTTGAGATGTATTTATGATGCAGTAGGGAACTGGCCGCATCTGTGTAACAGTCAATGGAAACAGCTTGGTTCTCTCATCCATGATCCTCTGACAAGTAAAACGTTTTCTTAAAAACCCAAGAAGCTGCATTTAGACTTAGCCCTTCTTGTGTAAGACATGTTGAAGCCAAGTCAACTTTTAGTACTGATTGAGTCAAATCCCATTTATTTGGATTTAACGGGATCAAACCCCAGAAATTTGATAATTGATTCCCCACCCACCCCCACTGAAATATAGCCATGGATGAAAAACATACACACAAAATGGAAAGAACTTCATGCTAGCTTACATTATTCAACTCCCTCAAAATACCTCTCCATTGTCTCCTGAAGAGAAGCATTCTGAAATTGGTTTCAAATTCCACCATAGGCAAAATTTTGGTCTTATTTGAGGCCCTATAAAATTCACCTTTTACTGAGGAAAGCTTGTTCATCGGTCTCAGAAGGCCACCTGGTCCAGGAGAAATCCACATGGATTGGTAAGGTCATTCAGTAATGTGAGATGCAATCACAAGTTGGTCCTGTTTCCTATGACACCATCAACATGAGCTAAACCTCTTTGAGGCATCGAACACTTTTTATTATCATTTAAAACTCCATGGGTACTTCTTCTGATCAGAAACCACAAAGCTCCTCCCTGTAAATATTTTGTTATACATAAAATTTAGTGGCAACTTGATTCTTGTTCTAAACTGACCATGAGCTGATGCTCTGGTCAAGTAAAGACATCGAAGCCAATTAGAACTGAGTGCAGAAAATGAAGCTTGACACATTTTTCTCTCCTCATGAAATCACTTACAGATACATATAAGCAGGCTCTCCTAAATAATAGCCAGTATTTACGTGTGAATCCAGCCCCAAAGGAGATGCTGAGATAGGAGTATCTCCTTACCCAGATCTCTGACTGTCACTGACAAAACATGGAATTTCTCTGTAAAAAATGCAAAAACCAAGGCTTGGCACATGAAATCAGTTACAAACACATACAGTACAAGTAAGCATCTCAGAAAATGACAAATCGTGCTTTTCAATGTCAGGGGAGGACTCCCAAGATTGTATTAGCAGGCTAGAGAAAATATGGACAAAGTGAGCAGGGAAACAACACATGAAGTGCAATGAAAATGATAAAATCACTTTTAAAATAATTCTAGGCAGCTTCTGAAGGGAATAGAGCTTCGAGATGACAAAATAGCCTCTATAGACACAAAAACACTTGCTACAAGAGACAGAGAGGTCAAGGGCGAGAAATGGTTTGGAAAAAGATGGATTTTAGTCAAAGAAACCTGTGGATATTAGATTAATAGCTACATTCCCCTCCCCCAATTTGGATAAAAAGGATATTGTAAACAATCTGAACAGACTCACAAACCTGTTAAGGAAGTGTCATAAGATGTTTTGTTAGCGATATAATGCTTTCTCCTGGACTGAACTCAGAGTGAACCTCCACCCTGCCTCATGTTTACAGCACAATCTGGCTATGCACATGAATTTTATTAACCTATGGTGCTACTAATCCAACACTCCTTGTCCCTGAAGCATTTTGCAACATTAAATAAACATTCCCGATGTGTTGTATTTTTCTAAAGGGGAGAATGTAGCAATATCTTTAATTTATGAACTGATAAGACGTCTCCACCTTTGCAGGGAAATGGACAAATAAGATAGGAGTGTATCATGGGTATCAGAAGCGCGAAGGAATAATTTCACAGTCGAGTCTCCTCTGGTTGCTCTTCTCTATGCAGCCATGTGGAGAAGCAGGGGAGCAACTTTGGAAGACACACGGGACATTTTGGGACATGCAGGTGTACTAAATTAAACTCAGAAATAGCTAGACACTAGAGATGGGCATGAAATGAAAAACAAAATGCTGTATCATTGTTACGTAACGAAACGGTAGGACGTGTTTCATCACAAAATGAAACAAAATGCCATTTTCCCTTCTAGAAAACAATTCATCCTAAATGAATCAATGGCAGGGTGTCTAGGGGGGTGAGTTATTAATCTCCAAAGGATTTGCCCCTAGGGGAAAATATTTCTAATTGAATCGGGATTCAGAGGCCAAGCCGCTAGTCGCTCACCCGCAGGGGGGCTATTAAAGCTTCCCAATTCAAATAGAATATTTTCCCCCTTTGGAGTTTAATAACCCATCCCCCTGAACCCCAAACATCTCCAAATTTTGGGGGGCTTACAGAGAAGAGCTTGAGGAAGCTCCCCTGCCATTTTGTTGCCTCTAGGGCCCAGGGAAGCATAGTGTTTTGTTTCGTTTCATTTTGTTTCATGACAAAACTACTTTAAAAATTCATTACAAATGAAATGAAATGAAACTACTAAAGTAACGAAACAAAACAAAACATTGTACAGTGGTCACCCGCCATTTCGCGGTTCATATACTGCGGTCCCGGTATATTGTGGGACCGCAGTATATAAAAGGCAAGGGCCCCTGGGGTAAGCTGTTTGGGCCTGTTTGAGACCTACTGACAGACTGCCCCAAATGGGCCTCCAATGGGCTTCCCGGGCCTGTCAAAGGCCCCAGAAGTGGTTTCCGACAAACTGAAAGTGACTTCTCAATTGCAAGAAACCACTTCTAGGGCCCAGGAAGCCTGTTGGAGGCCCATTCAGGGCAATGCCATGCCCCCCAGTCCTGACCTGACTCAGCATCCCCATATCGCAGATTTTGAATTATTGCAGGTTGGGTCGGGTCCCTAATGCTTGCAATAGTTGGGGGATTATGGTATTTCCATTTTGTGCCCATCTCTACTAAACACTCACTTCTAGTTTTTAGTCATGGGCATTTTTGAAGGCAGAAAGCTTTTTACAAGAGCCTAGTTTACAATTAATGCCAAAACATGGCTTTACTCTATGAAAATAAGCATAAGCAGGCATTCACTCAAACAGGATGGCATGTTCAATGCAATTTTTTTTCCAGAAGAGGCGAAGTTGAGAAATATGTTCATTTGTCATGGCACTTACAGTAATTTTGCTCTCCTCTCTATTTTTCCCTTTAATGGCGGTTTTGTGACTGGTCTCTGAAAATAAACTTAGGTTTCATTTGTAAGTCTGATTGCTGAAGCAGGTCTCTCTGAGGAAACCATGGCATGGCATGGAAAATATGTCAGCTGGGGGAAAGTCCATGCTCCATTTACCAACTAGCTTAACCCTCGAGATTATTTGTTCCCTACTTCATTTTCTTCTTGCAGTTCAGTCTTGAAGTGAATACTGGAAGGAAATTTCATTTCCATTGCACTTTGTTCTTGGCACTGTTTCTGCTTTTGCTTCAGTTTCTGCTTAATCCCAGTTTTGGGTTACATTTTGGCTCTGAACTGTATCTGATCTTAACTACCCTTAGTGAAAACAATCCAGCTTTGCAATTCATGGTCTGAAATTGGTTTGTTTAAAATGACCACAGTTCATACCAATTTTGTCTGAGATAGGACATTGCAATAAACTGCAATTTGGTCTAAAATGGAAGTGAAAGTATCACACTATTGCAGCTCTATCAGGGCAGAAGAGAAGATTATAACCCCTAGCCATACTTTGTGTTGCCTCTTTAACACTGAATCACATCTTAGCATTATGTTTGGAGCTGTGTCAATAAGCATGAGTTGTCTAAATGTTTATGTATGGTTTATTTATGGTTTACCATGCTGATTTACAGAATAATTTTTCTTTCATTTGTCATAATAAGCTATGGAGGTGGCAAAATTTACAAATCTGTTCTTAAGGGGTTGACACAAATGTCTAGAACATGCATCCTTCATACATGAGCAGATAAATAGATCATCCTTCATACATGAGCAGATAAATAGATCAAAACACTACAGTATACGGTTGCAGTAATAAGCTGCGGAAGCATTAAACTAACCACATAGAATAACTATGTCTGTGAAGAGGGAGAAATTGTCCTTTTTAGATTTCTAAACTAAGCAGCAAAATAATTTTATATCTCAGGATGGTTTTCAATAAGGAAGATTAGCTGTAAAGTCCCAAACTTGGTAGTTTTTTTAAGTGTTCATTTTAGAGGTCTCTTAACACTTTATTCATTTTCCAAAAGAGGAATTAACAAAACTGAAAAATATATCATGCATTTGATGTTAAAAGCATTTTTCCTAGCATGTCCTAGCAAACTCTTCAACAAAGGTGCACATTAGCAGAAATGAGGTAAGTTTAACTAATGAGATTATTTCCTTCTATGATAATTTAGAAATGGGGAAAGATATGAAATTCCAAAATAAGAATAAATCTGTGCTAATTTAGCAATATTTGTATTAATATATGAGCCTGTGGCACAGTGGTTAAAACTGCAGTACTGCAGTCAAACCTCTGCTCCCAACCTAAGTTCAGTCCTGACAGATTCAGGAAGCTGGTTGAAGACTGACTCAGCCTTTCATGCTCCTGCAATTTAGCCTACATGAGAGACACATGTAACAAAAGACAAAATCTGCACCCGCCTAACAGAGAAAAAGAATAAGCTCTACATTACATATCCACACTATTGGATGTAAATGGCAAATCTATCATCCCAGGGCCTCCATGACTCAGGTTTCCAGCACAGCATGAACTTTCCATTGGTGTTTGAGCTGTTAAATCTCCTTGTGCTTTGGGCTTCCTTGTTCTGTTACAGCATTAATTTGTTTTCCAATTAATCTTGTTGAGCCTTGTGGCACAGTGGTTAAACTGTTGTCTTGTAGCTGTAACTGTGCTCACAACCTGGAGTTAAATTTCAGGTAGCTACGGCTCAAGGTCCACTCAGTCTTCCATCCTTCCAAAGTAGATAAAAGGAGTACCCAGCTTGCTGGGGAGTGGGCAGCCTCAATAATTATTTGTAAACTGTCCAGAGCATGCTTGAAGTGCTATAGGGTGGTATATAAGCAACATGCTTTGTTTTGCTTTTGGTGTCAAGTGGATCTCCACCACTACCTCCAAAATTTCATATTTAACTTATAAAGTCTGCCCTCAACATTTCTGGGCTTCACAGAGCTAAGATTTGATTCAATCACCTGTCTGAATCAGTCCAGAGATGGACAAATGCCTTTGCTTCACTAGAGTTTTCAGATGAATTCCAAATCAGGACATGTCCTAGTCCCTACCAAACATGTCCATTAACTGGCAAGACTGATGCTCTTTTTCAGTCAGTACCTTAATCTACTACCATATTAATATAAACAGAGAAGCACATGCAATCACTTCCCCTATCACCAGTTTCTCCGCATGAGCAAGCACAAATCAGAAGAGGACAGATCCCTGCTTATGCATAGGCTCTGCGTAGATTTTCCCAAGGTGACAGCTACTACTCAGAGCTTCCACATACATGAGCGCTAACCTCCCTTTCATCGGATGCATCCATGCTCACATGTAGAAAGCGG
Source organism: Phrynocephalus versicolor (assembly GCA_023846285.1). Taxonomy (NCBI): domain Eukaryota; kingdom Metazoa; phylum Chordata; class Lepidosauria; order Squamata; family Agamidae; genus Phrynocephalus; species Phrynocephalus versicolor. The sequence continues at coordinate 69,348,940 of JAHTLZ010003526.1, forward strand.
TGGGCCGAGGAGTTAGCTGCTCTTCTCTGTCCATGATGCCAGATGAAATAATGACTGGATAGGGCTTTAGAGAAGCTCTGCCCAAAACTCCAAAGAAGACCTTGATTATTATTTTTTAAATTGAAGGATATGGTCCTTAATGGGGATCTTTGTTGGATCGGTTGTTGTAGATGATTTTTAGTTGCTTTAATGAGAGAGACACCTCTTGTTTTGTTATATAAAAAAGAACTATTTATTTAACTAGAAGGGAAGGGTACACAGGAGTTTCTAACTCTACCTATTCTAACAGCCATCTTGCTAAGCCAGGAACATGCTTCTCTTGTCTAAGAATACAAGGCACACACACTCTAACTAGACTTCTACCAGAACATTCCAAATGGTGTGATCTCAACAACAAATCGCCTTCGCTCTTCACATTAAATCCAGCCCATAATACTCTACATTCACATTAACCCTGTAATGGCTGAAATGTAAATGTAAATATTCCAACACCTTCACATTTCTTATACCGACATGAATGCCAAAGCATATTAGAGAACAAACGTGCCAAGATTTGCGTCATGGAGTCTCGTTTTGTTTTCTCTCAGGAAGGCAACTGAAAGTCTGAGAGCTGCATGTGCTGGCAGCCACTCACCTGTCCAAAGCTTTCAAGATCTACATGGCTGAAGCAAAACCTTCAATCTGTCTTGGCATATTCCATAATCCCCTCTATGTTGCTCTTGTTGCCTTCAGTTACAACAAAGAAACCCTGTCTGCTCTGAGAGGGCATTACAGTCTTTATTGGTTCCCTGCAAAGGAAACCGTTTAAGATATCTCATTCTTTGCCAGAAAACAATTAGTTCCACATCCGTATAAACAGTGCTCAGTGCTGTCCAGCAGCAGGGAATAAATAGGGTAGTGGAGAGGAGCGCACATTTTTCGGCTGTGAGGGATGTCAATGCCTTTCACAGTCAAAATGGAAACTCCATACCAAATTACTTCAGGCAGTGATACTGAAATAAGAGAATGTGATTTTTTTACTATATATGTTTTGCAATTTCCACCTCTTTCCTAAAGTGGGACATAAGTTTAACAACTTTATGAGCCTACAAAAAAGACACGGGGTGCTTCTTTTCACGTGTAAGTGACAAGTGTAAGAATTTTTGCACAGTTGCCAAGCATGTCCCAAGCCTCACATTAAATTATCTTTCTTTTTTATGTGGTACAGAGGCATCTTCTGCTCAGCACATCTCTGTCATCCTTGAAAGTATCTCATTTGTTTTTCCTCTTCAATTAATAATATTTTATGTGAAACCGTATACAGAGAAATCTGAATTATTAGCTACACCTGCTTCTTTGCATTCAAAGGTGATGCCTGTGCAAATAAGGATGCAAAAACATTTCTGACAAAATGTCTGCAAAGATTCTCTCATCCAGGTGAGGTGATCTGGAAGATGAGTCATCGCAACTGGACTTCTTTTCTTGCGAAATCAAAACGTTTCACCTGTCATCCAAGCAGCTTTGTTGGTCCACACGCCCTTTTTAAAAAAAACATTTTTTAAAAAAATGTTGAAATGTAAGCAAAGACATATACAGAAACTCCTGCACTCTCGCCTGTTGGGAACAAGCTTTTCCAGTCTTTTCCTGCTTACCAAAAAAGAAAGAAAGAACAAAACTTACATCCATACTTTCAACAAGGGGTTAGACTAGGGATGGGTACCTGTGTTCTAGAGGCACCAAATTTGATAGGTAGCTTCTTTGGACTCTTCCCAATAAGCACTCAAAATTTGGAGAGGTTTGGGGTTCCGGGGGCTGAGTTATTAAACTCCAAAATGGGTCCCCCATGGAAAAAGAGGAAGAGGAAAAATGTGGCATTTTAACTGAAGCCTCATTCCCCTCTGTGAATGAGGGGGGTTGAGACGAGTGCTGAAATGATTCCATTCCATTCTATTTTTGCTTGTATTTCCCTAGAGGAAGGAAGCACACTCTCAGGGCCATAAATTTTCTCTTGCTCTTTCAGAGAGTGAAACTGGGGTTTTTATTACTTTATCCCATTCCAAGCAAGACCTATGAGTACTCACCTCTGCACCCCTCCTTCGCATTCCTCAACACAGAGGGGAATGAGGCTTGAGTTTAAAATGCCACATTTTCCCTCTTCCTCTTTTTCCATGGGGGACCCACTTTGAGGTTTAAGAATTCACCCCCATGAACCCCAAGCCTCTCCAGATTTGGAGGCTTATAGGGAAGAGTCCAAGGAGGCTACCCTCCAAATTTGGTGTCTCTAGGATGAATCATTTCATTTCTAGAGCCAAACATGGTGGTTCATTTCATTATGAAAGGCATTCTAATGTTTCATTTTTGTGACAAAACAATCCATTACAAAAATGAATTTCATTTTTTGTTTTGTGCCCATCTCTAGGTCAGACACCTGGACAGAGAATACCATGCTTACGAGCAATTTTTGCAGGTCATGCTGAAAGCAGATAAGCAGATAAAGGTTATCATCCTACTACCTTTCTGTGCCTTTTATGAGTAAAGCCAGATTACATAACAAAATAACAAAACAGAATTTCATTTTTCATTTTGTGCCCATCTCTAGGTCAGACACCTGGACACAGAATACCATGCTTATGAGCAATTTTTGCAGGTTATGCTGAAAGCAGTTAAGCAAATAAAGGATATCATCCTACTAACTTTCTGTGCCTTCTGTGAGTAGAGCCAGACTGTGTGGCCCTAAAAACTCATGAGCTTTATTCACTCATCAGTGCTAAAGCCTGTGTGGGAGTCTGATCTAAAGGCTGAAATCTAACAGGAAGTCACAACTAGAGTAGGAGGATTGAATCCATGGACATTTAATGATTCCACACCTATGTAAGTTCCATTAATTCAATGAGCCTACTCAAGTGGTAGCTTGCTACTGGATTTCATTTAGCACATGTCACTTCCAACAGCCATTTCTACTCCTAACCTTACTCTGCCTTTCCAGTAACTTCAGGTGCAGTAACAGCACTCACTAACATGCAGGCCAACAAGTGAAATCATCCTCACTTTCACCACTGTGTTTCATAAACCTCTTTTCAAACATGTGCCAAATGATTTATCTCCTCAGAAATCTCTTCAGAGTTCAGCAGCTTCCAGCTGGAGTCCTCCAGAAAACCGAGAGCCGAATAAAAATGTTTCAATATGACTAATCAATGAGTAAGACCTTGCCAAAATTAACACTCAACTATCCCACTGAATTTTAGAGGCTGAACACTAAAATACAGGAAAACTCCAAAACACCTGACTAGATTGTGCAGTTTAATTTAAGACATATGCCTCACTCAAGGAACAGATGCAAGAAATTTGCTTTTTTGATCTCAAATTTTATTCACCAACTGATAAGCAACACTAAAAGAACATCTTTCCTACCTTCCACATCTATTTTCTTCAGGTCTCCTCCATCATTTTCTTTGTTGGTGTATCACACAAGTGCTGCAGCAGAAACTTCTGCCTGAGCTCCCAGGCTAACTTTCTAGAATGCCTAGCTTCTAGTAAGCATTGAAGGAAGGAAGGAAGGAAGGAAGGAAGGAAGGAAGGAAGGAAGGAAGCAAGCAAGCAAGCAAGCAAGCAAACAAACAAACAACCAAGCAAACAACCAAGCAAACAAGTATGCAGGGATTTTCACCACACATTGGATGTCCATCTTATTCTGAAAATAAATAGGGCTATATAGTGCCCCACCCCCAAAGTTGGCCATAGCTCTTTTTTAACCCACTGACAGCCCCTTGTCTCATCTGGAAACATACTAATGCCTGCAGAAAGAAAAAGAACAAATCAGTTCAGGTGACTTCCTAACTGGCTTGAAAGAGGTTGGTCCTGATGTGTATGTTAAACATGTGGATACAAATCAGATCAGACAATAGTTGCACACCCCTTCTTGGAAGATAGTAATGGAAGAAGTGCATGGAAATAAATTTCACAGATTCCCTACTTATTGAAATCACTACCATCATGAATAACAGTTGGCCACATCAGCTCTCTAAAACTGAGTAATTAGAAACAAGTATCTACCTTCAGCTTTAAAGAAGTGAAGATATAATAGTATTTGGACTGGTAATACCATATTTGGGTCCATAATAGAATGTGAATGGCAAGGAGCCTAACTGTAAACCAGAGCCTTAGAGCTGGATGTATGCCTGGGTAGTCCTGTGCAGCTGTATGAGTCAGCCACCCACTTTGTAAACTGTCTTTGAGATGAGGCATAAATAGAAATGCATTCTATCATATGTACAATATTTTGCAGCAATTGTTTCTCTTCACAACAATTTAATGAGTCATTTACTATTCTCACAATATCCATATGATCTGGGTCTAACAATACGGGGAAGTCTAAGAATTTCATAGAGTTCCTGAAAACAGATTTTCTGGAACCAAATCCAATATCTTTTCCACTACATCACACTAGAATGTAAAGAAACAGCACAGAAGTATGATGGGGAGAACTCAAGATAACAAAGGAGGGGAATGGCCAGAATCATGTTGTGTAGTTCTGCCAGTGCAGTAGAAGTGATGTCACTAGCAGCAACAGATTGTTACTAATTAATAAACTTTCAATCTCAGATTATGTATGACTTCATCTCATAGCACACAATTCATGTGTTACCCAAAACTGAAGCACTGTTGCTGGCAGTAATGTCCATCACATAATGCCAGTGGAACTACATGGAGAAAGCTCACTGAAACATCAACACCAAAACAAATCTGATATTCATATTGTATTCTCATTGTCCAACCTTGTGACAGGCAAGAATTCAATTTCTTTGCATAGGAATTTCACAAATATCTCCATATTTGTGGTGGAAAGAGTTAAAGACTAAACAAACTGTGGAGAAACGTGGGGCAAAGAGCCTTTTCGCACGACCCCTCAGATCCGCTGGCCACTTAAATTCGGACCAGAGATCTTAGGGGTTTGTCGCTGTTCCTGCGTTCCCACCCCCTCCGCACTCCTGGCTGCTGGCTGCATGACAGGAGGGAGAAAAAAAGGAACAAAAGAATGCCGCTCACCTCAGTTCTGCCATCCTGGCACTGCATTCAGATCTCTTAAAGGGGTGGGGGGCAAAAAAAAAAAGAACAAACAGAAGCAAGGAGAGCCCGGCAATCACTACGTTATATCAGCATCAGGAATTTTCACCTCCGGAGAGAAGGTACCTGAAAAGTGCACTGGGACACGCTTAGGTGGGCATGGTCGCACTTAATTATCTGTAAACTCCGGAGCTGGTGGGGAAACAATTTTAAGCTCCGGAGCTGGGAGCCATTTGTGGCGGAGTTTAGGGGTCGTGCACAAATACCCAAAGTGAGGATGAAAGGCAACTCTTCAGATAGTTGTTGTGAGTTTTTGGGCTGTTTGGCTGTGTTCTGAAAGTTATTCTTTCTGAAATTTCACAAGACTCTGTGACTGGCAACAGAGGGCAAGGAGGTCAGGGAATGAGGAGCTCTCTGTGACCCATGCAGTCCATAAACCACCCACACAGATCAGTACCTACATAAATATTCCAACCACCTACCATGACAAAAAAGAAGCATAATCAAAATACTTGTAGACTGTGCAAACCAAAACTGTGAAGCTGAATTCCTCAATACTGAACTCAGCTTCCTGAATTGGGCCCTCCAAGCAAATGACTATTCCAAGAAGAAAATCATAACAGCCGTCAAACTGAAAAAAAAACACCAAACTGAAGAAGAAAAGCAGCCTACAACAAACAAATTATTTCTGCCATACATAAAAGGAGTCACGAACTGCATGGACAAAGTGCTGAAAAAACACAACCAACAAACAGTATTTAGATCTACCACAAAAATGCAACAGATGCTACAGTCAGCAAAGTCAAAAGGAACCCACTCACCACTGCAGGAGTATACCGGATAACTTGTAGTTGTGGCCAGGTATATATTGGGACCACAAAGTGCAGCATCCAGACTAGAATCAAAAAAATGAAAGACACTGCAGACTAAAACAACCAGAAAAATCAGTAGTAGCTGAACACATTAAAAATAACTGGACATGAAATCCTCTTCCAGGACACAGAGGTACTGGATAACACTACCAATCACTATGTCAGACTACACAGGGAAGCAATTGAAATCCACAATCATAAGCACAGTTTCGACAAAAAAGAAGAAAGTCTAAAAATCAACAAAGCCTGGCTTCTAGTACTGAAAACTACAACCTGCAAAAGGTCAAAGCTCAGTGATTCCCACTTAGGCAGAAGCAACAGTGGGAACAGCTAGTAGAACAGCTAACAATAGAATAGAACAGCTAACACAAAAGAACAGCTAATGATACCCATGAACCACAGACAAGGATCACTGTCACCCCTAATTGAAGTGAAACTTCTTAATCCCTTCATCGCAATACAATGACTAGCACTTATTCTCCTGCATAGGACAAGATTCCTCTTTCCCACAACTTTAAAAAACCTCACAGTCCTATTCACTCTACCCCAGAGCACAGAGAGAACTCCTAGTTCCCTGAGCTCCTTGCCAGCAACAGAGTCTGGCAAAACATCAGGAAGAATAACTTCCAGAACACAGCCAAACAACCCAAAAAACTCACAACAACTGCCAGGACCCTGCCTGTCCCAGAACCTGACTCTGAGGGGTTAAATGGTGAAGACCTGCTGGAGGAGCCTTGCAGCTCAAGTCAGCTGGGTCTGATGACTCATCTGAAAACATATCTTCTCCCCCTAGAAGGGCCATGAGCAGGATTCTGCAAAGACGTGCTACCAGGAGAGCTTGGGAAAGGGTCTTTGATGCTAGACGGGGAATCAGGTTGGGAAGCCCTGAGTACTAGCAGGAGCCTTTCCAGAAGTAAGAGTGTGTTCCCTGTTTTGAGATAAAGCTGGGAAGCTCACCTTGAGCTCTCTCTGGGAGCAACAAGTCATTTCAACTTGCAACCACGTTCCTGTCTGTGACCTTGGCTCTGTTTCCTGATTTTGGACTGGCTTCCTGGACAACGGCTTAATCTGTTCCCTTGGGTTTGGCATCTGGTTTCTGTGAGATATTCTGGTTTTGACTTGGACTGTTAATTGCTGGGAGTTGGATTCTGTTATTTATCTGGCACTTGATTGTTGGCAAAGGACTTGAACTTGCCTGGCTTTCCACTAAAGATCTTGGCAAAGAACTGAACCCTGTTTGTGTGTGTGCTCTGTGTGCGGGGCTTGACATCAAATATCAGATTCTAGCCATGAAAGTCTTCGAGAATACATTTTACTCTTCAGAGTCTGCTTTGAATTCCTGCATATTCAACAATGTAGAGCTGAATTCAAATAGCCTATGTTTTTTTTGTTTTTTTTGTTTTTGCTAAGAACCTCCTTAAACCTAATGTGTATATGGTGGAGAAGGGAATATAGAAACAGAAAAAGCTGCCTCACCGGGGGTCAGACAATTGGTCCAGTAAGCCCAGTACTGTTGACACTGTATGATAGCTGGTCTCTAGGGTTTCAGGCTTCACACTTCTCCAAATCTTCTTTGGCAATGCCAGGGACTGAACTGCCAATGAACTGTGGCAATGATCTTTCCATGCCAGAAATAAGCTATCTGTCAATTCTGAGTGGTGCAAATAGAAAATTCACCCAGCTTTGTAGATCTCTTCCAGTGTAAACACTCTTTGAGTTGTCCCCTCAGTAATACGACTGTTGAAATTACAACAATAAAGATAAGACAATAGATTAATAACCTGTAGCACTTGGAAGCTTTTTCAATGTGAGGCATAACCATATAGTCCTGGATCCAAGAGCTAAGAAGATATGAATCTAAGGCTTCCAGAAAAAGGCATGATTATTTAGTGTAAGCCTTGCAGTACATATGTTTACTGGGTTAAAGCTGGGTTAAGTCCCTTTCTTAAGCCTCAAGAATTAAGTCCCAATAAAAATTAGTTGCTTGTAGTCAGCATCCAGCCAAGTGGACAGTAAAGTGTATACAGTATGCTTTATGACTGGCTTTAAACCAAGCCCTCTGTACATCAATAAGTGGCAATTACATGCAAACATAATGAACTTCCAAGTCTGTCATTTATCACCTTGTAAATATGTATTCTAGTGTTTATCCTGAAAAGCCAAGGCCACAAGCACAAGTGAGAAAGCCTTCTTTTCAATACACAATGACCCCACAACCCCTGGATTTTTCAGCTTGACACTAAACTGAGAGAGAAGCTAGACTGACAAGACATAGAGAGACACAGGCAGCTCTTTTTGTTGTGGACACGTCTCCCTTCGGATTTCATTCAACTAACAGTGCAGATTTAGAAAACAGTGCCGCATATGATGCTTTATGGTTGCAAATCGAAGACTTTGACAAGGATAAAACAAAAGGAAGGTGACTGCATAGCTAGTCAGAAATCAGGGCCTCTATGCAGACAACGAAGAATTGCATCTGTGTCAGCATGGATATGGAACTTCAAAAGATTTACAAACTCGGTCTCAGCAGTCCTTATTGCAGCAGCTACTTAAGAAAGTCGGCCAAAGTTATTGTGTCCCTTTCTGAAGATAAGTGGCTGGCACAGAGAAGTAATGCCACAGGCTGTGCTGGTTCTGAGGAACCCTCATTCAAAGTAATGGGATGCCAACTGGGGGAACTGTAAACATGGTAGCCAAGATGGCATGACATGAGGAGAAAGTTGTGGTGCTCCTTCTCACTGTTGTGAAGGAACAGTTGTAGAAGAGGACTGAAGTTGGTGAATAGTGGGAAGGGTGTGAAAAACAAGCGTGGATCACAATATGTCTGGGCCACAGAGTGGGAGGAGGGGAGTGCTGAAAGATTCTGAAAACAAGCATGAGCAAAGTTCGGTTCTGAGTTCTCAGACTAGGACGACACAACCTAATTTGTCAAGCAATGTAGAAAGGCAGCTACAAACAAGGAAATAGAGACAGTGGATCAGCATGGGCATTTTGGTACATAGCCTCCCAAAAGAAAGTATTGCTGAAATGCTCTTGGTGAACCTAGTAAATGTCCTTCAAGACAGACCCGTGTGCATTTGGGCACCTCTAGAAATGCTGCCGGTTAGCTGACAATCCCCTCCAGTCACTTCTGTATTTGTCCTGGTCGCCAGCAGCCTTTTTTAAGACGCAGGACCAGAAGGCCTCTTAGCTAGCAGGCCCGGTCAGAGGTGGATATGGGGCAGAGGCGAAGGAGCAAAATTGGGACCTGCGCCCAAATGACTAGAGGACATTTGTTCAATTGCTTTATGTTCCCAATCGTTGAATTGTCAAATATCTCTGCTTTGTGTCTCAGTAATTTATAGTAAATAGCTATTGCATGTGCAGACATCTGGTGTATATTGCTGCTTCCCATATTTTAAAGCCTCCAAGGAAAGAAAATCAGAAATTTTATGAAGACCAGAAGGCCCAAGCAGCAACAAAGAGGGGATGCCACTTCATGCCAGAGGTCACACAGCTTAATGGTCTCAGCTGGAATAATCAAGAGCTTTGAAGAGTCTCTCTCTCTCTCTCTCTCTCTCTCTCTTAGTACAGCTCCAAGAATCCTCCAGCCAGCAAGGCCAGTCACCTTGTTGTTTGGGACATTCTGGAAGTTGGAACAGAGAATGGGAAGGTTTTTCAGGCTTGGTAAGTATCAAATCACATTGGGATGCCTCAGGAATATTCAGTCCTTGAACTGAAATAGGTCTTCCAGAAGAGGTCACCTTGAAAAATCAGATCCTTGGGGAACTATGCACAAGTGTTCCCCTGTTGGGGTCTGATAGTTGGGATTCAGCCTAGGAGGCATTTCCATTTCACGAGTGGGAACGCCCACCTGATGGGATTCCTCCTGCCTAAATCCACATGCTCCAGACTCCAGACCTTGGAATCTAACCCAGCCTGGGTTACCTATTATTTGCCTTTAATTTACTCAGCCTGTTTATTCCTGACTTGGCGCTGCCTGCTCATCTCCACTTATTTACTCTTGGTACTGGGCTAATTCTGCTTACTTTTCATTTACCTCAGCTATTCTTGTCTCCTTGTCTCCTTCTCATTAACTCACCTTTCTCATTAACTCACCTTCCATCTGCAAACAGCAAGGACATGGGTAATGGCAATCAATAACTGGGAAAAGCATGCTCTGTTCACGAGGCAATTCTAGCTAACCAGCATATGTAACGTTTCCCTTGTAGCCAATCCCTGATTCTGTGCATACTCTGGGATGTACCCTTTCTCTTGTAAGAATGCCCATGCTGGACACACTCTGGCTTGTAAATGATATGTAATAAAAGGTGCCGAATGGCAAGGGGTGAGATGGCTTCGCTCCACTGGTCGGACAACTGGACTTGAGTCTTCTTTCTTCACCAGAATCCTCCTTCCCACATTCCCGCACCTTTTTGCAGTTCATATACTATGGTCCCAGTATATTGCAGGACTGCAGTATATGAAAGGCCAGCCCTCCTGAAGTAAGCTGGATGGGCCTGTTTTAGGCCTCCTATACTTACCCCAGGCCTGGCGCTGCCCCAAACGGGCCTCTGATGGCCTTCCCAGGCCTGTTGGGGGTCCCAAATGTGCTTTCTGGCAAACCGGAAGTGACTTCCAGAGTGCTGAAAATCACTTCTGAGGCCTCCAATGGCCTTCCTGGGCCTGTTGGACTTCCCAAAGTGCTTTCTGGTGAATCAGAAGTGTCTTCTGGAAAAGCACTTCTGGGGCTTCCAACAGGCCCAGGAAGGCCATGGAGGCTTGTTTGGGGTAGCACCAGGCCTCAGGTAAGTATAGGGGGACAAAGACAGCTGCCCCCAGTCCCAACCTGACACAGCATCCACATATTGCAGATTTTTCAATTATTGCAGGTCGGGTTGGGTCCCTAACACCTGTGATAGGCAGGAGGTTACTGTACAGGCTGCTGTGAAAACCTCAATGCATGTCTGCAAGGACATGGCTGCCTTTGAAGTTGTAGCTGTCTTTGAAAACTTTTGGGAGAAAATAATACAAACCACAACCTTGACATAAAAGAAAGGTGAAGCACACACCCATTCTAAGATACCTCATTTTCCTTGGACATGAGGTGGGTTTGATTTCTGCACAGTGGTCCTTTTCAGACTTGTTGCCTTTATTTCCCCTTTTGCACATTGCTGAAGCTTTCAATTATATCCATTAGACCTATGAAAACCTGTCATTTCCTGGATCACAACTTACGAAAACGTCTCTGAAAACATATTTCATCAAAATGGCTTCCAAATGTATGTCTTTTATGAGTGTACATGTTTCCAATATAACATTGGAAGTCATGGCATGCCATGTTAAATGTAGAAAAGAGGAAATTAACATCTGCCTTCCTTGCCAAATCTCAAATTTCAGTTAAAATTCTAACGAGGGAAAGCGAGCATGTAGGAAAGTGGTTAAGACACTAGGTCATTAGTAGCTATGGTGCCAAGTTTCTCAAGGTAGCAGATTGCACCTGCTGCATTAGGTGTGAATCTGCTCAGAATAATCATGATGTTAACTTGGCTTACTTCCCAAAACCAAAATGAAAAGGAGAGTTAGTGGAACAATGTAAATGGTGAACCCTTAAATGGGTTTAAATGTATTACCCAATCTCTTTTAATCATCAGGAGCAACAATTATATCTCTAAGTCCAATATTGGAATTAATTAGGGATGGGCACGAAACAGAATAATAATGTTTCATTTTGATTCATTTCATGTTCACCCCGTTTTGTTTTGTTTTGTTTTGTTTTGTTTTTTTAAATTCATACAAAATGAAATGGCTCCCCTGGGTCATAGAGGCACCAGATTTGGTACCTAGGAGGCTAGGACTCTGGGAGCCATTTTTAAAGGGCTCCTGCTGAGCTGTTATCGGTTGGACCCCTTTAAAACTGGCCCAGTCAGCACCAGGGGCTTCCCCTGGAGGCGACTGGGCCATGTTTAAAGGGTACAGCCACTGACAGCTCAGCAGGAGCCCTCAGAAAACGATGGAACAAAACGGTTCGTTTCAATGCAAAAATAACTGTTTCATTTCGTCTATAACAAAATGCTGCTTCCTCGTTTCATTTTGATTTGTTACGTAACAAAATGACAAAACAGCATTTCATTTTTCATTTCTGGCCCATCCCTAGAATTAATGCCTAATTTTTAAGGTGATATGCCTTTTCTTCATTTCCCCCTTCTACCCTTTCATGACAAACTGCACCAAAGGATCTCTTACTGTCATACACTGGTTTTAAGGGTGCTTTGGGACTATGAGGAAGGGGGAATCACCCCCCTCTTGGTTTTACTGGTGGGAGCAACTTTTTCAGTTTAACTATGACTTTGAACCCTGGATTATATTTCTTCAGAATCTGCCTTCTAATTCACACAGACTGCTCCTGAGGGGAACAAAAGCACTGGGAATTGTATTTGAACCTCACAGGTTCAAACTATACAATACAAGGAGAAAGTCACTAGAAGCAGGTTCCCTTAAAATTAAAAGATGCATGTTGCAAATCAGCTTACTTTTGTAGTTGGTCTTCAAGAGCCCTGCAGGTAAAACTGTGTTCATGATCTGGGGTTCAATCCCAGGAAGCCGGCTCATGGATGACTCAGCCTTCCATCCTTCCAAGGTCAGTAAAATGAATACCCAGCTTGCTGGGGGAGGGGGCAATGTGTAGACTGCATGCTGTAATTGAAAACTGTAAATTGCCCAGAGACATGTTGAAGTGGCATGGGGTGGTATATAAGCAGAACACTTTTAAACATGGGTGTTCTCTGAAAGTCTGATTGTTCAGGTGTGGAGTTTTGAAGGAACTCCCTTGAGGGAGACATTTGCCCACGTCTGCTTTGCAAAGTTGGCATTGTGCATAGTTTGACCACCAATCAACAGTGTGAGATTCACTTCAGCTTTCATTCCTTGGGTTAGGACCCAACTGGACAAGGCACTTGACGTCCTCTTTTCCGGTGCTCAGTCCCAACTCAAGAAATCAATATTGAGAGGACCCTCAAACTCATTCTTATCCCATCCTGGTGTGTTTGTTTGTTTGTTTATGTTTGTTTTCTATGGAAAGGTGGACAGAGGAAATTAGTGGAGGAAACAGACTTTGCCATTGTTTCATGCTGGGGAAGGAAAACAATAGCAGGTAGACTCCCACAGTTTTCTCTGCTCCAAAGCCTGACACAAAGGGATAGAGGTCGAGGTTCATTGTAGCCACTGCAAAAGGAGGGAGCCATGGGTGACATTCATTGCTGTCAGACCAATCTCTCTCCCCTTCTTTCCCAACCCATTTATTTTATACACCAAGCATGAGCAAATGAAGTAACTTTAATGAAAGAACGAAACATTAGGGATGTAACTTCTTGTGTGTCCTGTCCATGCACCTAAGGAATGGCAATGTTAGCCCCCCCCCACCTGCCACACAAGACAGTAAGATATTTTGTGGCACAATCAGCAAGAGAACACCTTAAGAGTAAGAATGGTTTTACGACGTTCCTTCTAGGCTTCCTCTGTGTGTGCACACCTGCATGTGCTGTTAGATGATAGTCAGGGAAAATATGTTGTTTTAGGTAGAATAGATGCGTCTACAAGTGTTCATATGTATATTTAATTGATTTGTTAAACAGAGTCCAGTATATAATACTGAACACTGTAACACAGGTCTACAAGTTTTTCTACTTAATGCCAGGTGTACAGTACATAATATGATACTGTATAATGGGCAAGGTTGATGCAATTTATTTGCAATAGCATGATGTAACTGGATTTGAGATTGGTTGTGTCATGAGTATAAAAGGGCACCAGAAATCAGTAGTCTTTTGACCTTTGGTAAGAAAGTACCCATGTTGCCATGCTTTATGTCTGTACTATGTTATACTGATATGCTCTCTCTATGTTACTCTGTGATGTGATGTTGAAACTCTGTTACATCTGTATATATGTAATATAGCTATTTTTAAGAAACTCCTGGCTGCTTCATGTGGATTTAGCTTCTCTCAGAAGTCGCAAAACATACTTGAAAAGGAAGAGAAAAACTCATCCTTTCCAGTACTATGGTACCATGCGTAACTACAGGCTATTCCTCTATGGCAGGCATGTCCAAACTTCGGCCCTCCTGAAGTTGTGGACCACAACTCCTAGAATTCTAAGCTTAGATTGCCAGTGACAAAGGACTGTGGGAGTAGTGGTTCAAAACATCTGGAGGGCCAAAGTTTGGACATGCCTGCTCTATGGCTTTTAGGCAAGTATTAAGGGCTGCCGTTAAATATGTCTTATATCCTGCTCCGGTCTTCAATCCAAATGGAGAGCTTAACCAGGAAAGCAGAAGACAACTGAGACTTGGAAAGGTTGCCATGAAGAACTAGGAAAGAACCCTAAGTGTATGGTGGTGTCACTGGAGATCAAACCTAAGGCATGTTTGATATTCCCAATCATTATGTATATATAGATGTGGAAGCTGAAGTAAGCTGACAAGAAAAATGTGGAGTTGAGTTTTCCAGATACCAAGGACCACCACAAAGACAAACAGGTGGGTTCTGGGTTAGAGCTACCCTGAACTCTCTAGAATGGGGAGTACCCTAAACTGAATACAGTGGACCCTCTTATAACAAACAGTTTGTATAACATGAAAAAATTCTGGAGATAGGGGAAATTTGCTTAACAGAATCACCTATGGGGTGAATCCATTCAACATAAAAATGGTCACGATTAGGGATTACTCAATTTTCAATGCATTCCTATGGGAAATTTGTATAAATAAAAATTTGCTTAACAGAATTTCATTTGGAATGAATTAATTCCTTTATACAAGGTACCATTGTATATTATGTACATTGGAGACATCATGAAATGATAAGACACACTTGATAAGATGATAATTCTGCGGAAAGTTGAAGGCACCGGGAAAAGATATACACCAAATATCATGTGTATTAATTCAGTTTTAGAAACCACAGCCTTGAGTCTGCATGACCTGAGCAGAGATATTATTGACAGGACTTTATGGAAGTCACTTACAGCTTGACCAAATGACTTGATTTGCACATAGGAACAGCAAAGCCTGCAATGGAAATGTGGTTGGAAAATTCCACTACATTTTTGAAAGCTTATTCCAAAATAGGGAAAGGACTCTCTCATCTTTCTGTATTTTACATACAGTGCCAGAGCTTAGAAATGGGAAGCTCTTCCTGCACTTCTTAATCTCCTTAATGTACATGAAATGAAAATAAAGTCATTCCTCCTCGCTTTTAATCTTCATTCCCACCCTCATTCTTTCTGTGCTTTTCCATTTGCAGAATAAAGCAACTCCCGTTACACGAGTCCTTTAAAAAGGAGCCAAATGCTTTATTATCTGTTCACAGATACCTGCTTGGAAACTGATAAGTGGATTTGGGCAGCTCAACTCTGGATTCCGCTGGATTAGCAAAGGATGGAAAAATGCATGGATGAGTCCAGTTTGTGGAAAAGTCATACCGAATATAAACTCACCCGTCCAAATTCTGCGCCGAGCCACAAGTGACATGTCCATAATATATATGTATGAAATTGCTTAATGTGAAGAAGCTCATGCGTCCTCAAAATGAATGAGGCATCTGGACTCACATCTGTATTGCATTAAAGGGGAATAAACGATTTTACATTATATGTTCCTCTTGCAACCTATTAATATGAATAGTCAATTCTTGATATATTGCTTTGATTAAGAGAGGGCTTTTTTAAAATGCCCTAAGGGTGCTGGAATAAACAGCTCATTGCAGCTGAATTGAATTCTTATGAATATGTCAAGCATTAAAAGGCATGGACGAGGACAAGGCACATAAGGAAAAAAGGGTGGTGGTGTCTGTTCCATGAATAAAAGCCTTATTGAACAATGCACACATCTTTACTCAATATAGATTTTCCAGTACATCAGCATATTAAATAGAATTACAAATTTGGATGTCAGATAGAACCCAGAGAGTAGCTGGAGATGCTTCTCTCATATGCCATATTTGTCCAATCTTCCTTCAGGGGTTCTCTTCTCAAACTGGATCCTAGCTGGCCATTGGTTTGAAGCCCCTTTTGACACATTTCTTGGAAATGCAACAGAAAGTATACCTGTGGTACACATGCTTAGGTCCTGGGTATGACACATCACTGGGGAGATTTTACAAGAGTGTAGAGGTTTCTTGTCCAAGATGAAGTCAAGGAAGCCAGAGTCACACTGAAACGGAAAGCTTCTGTAAAAGCATTCAAGTTCCCCATAATGATTTTTCCAAGATCACTTTCCAAGGTAATCTCCGGCCAATTGCTCTCCACCCATCCCAGGTGTCGGGATGACAGATGGAGGGTCACATGGCCAAGAGCTCAACCATTCTATGCAAATTTAGGAAATCAGCAGCTGCTAAGCAATTGTGAGGAAACACCCCACTCCCAGACTCTTGCACTATGATAACCCAAATTTTGCAACACAAAAACCTGAATTCTGCAGCACGGCTGGAGGCAAGCGTGGATTGTACTTCAGTATTGGCAAGGATCAGGTTCTGTACTAACCCAGGGAATTGCCTGGAAATAATATGGACATTGCTAAACACAAAAACTCATGGCTTAATAACCCCAATAAAGCTGGAGAGCTTTCATTCCCCTAATGAAAGAATGTGACAATCATGACTGTGAAGATTCTCAGTCATCCAGGTGAGTTTATCTGGAAGTTGAGTCATGGCTACTGGACTTCTTTTTGAGAGATAGAAACGTTTCGCTGCTCATCCAAACAGCTTCATCAGATGTTTCTATCTCTCAAAAAGAAGTCCAGTAGCCATGACTCAACTTCCAGAGTGACAATCATGAATTCTCCTAAGGACATACATTTTTCCTATTTTAAGGACTGTCAGAGGTGAGTCCTCTGTTTGACGTTATCATCTACTTGAAAGGCTCTTGAGTTATTAGATAGAAGAGGACCCTTGTAGTTGGCCATTCCAAATCTTGGTGCAGCAACTCAATGGTATGCAGGTCACCTGGCCAGTGTTTTCTTTACTTTAGTGCAATTTTGTTGAAATGATACTAAATGCCCCCAAATATTTGCATCTATGCATTTAAGGCAGAATTGGCAAAACAATATAAATGTGAATCCTTTAGAGCCTTATTCTCCTTCTGGAGAATTATTAAAATATCACTCAATATATCATATATGTAGAAGACTTCACATACACTCTGAGTAGGCATGTCAGGAAAGGACAGCTGAAAATGGAATCTGTTTTACCTTTTGCTGGTAAGGAACCTGCTGGGCCTTTGAGACATCTTTTTATTTACACTACAGATGAGCCTTATTTTCAATATTATTGCAGCCTTTTGAGTATGTACAGTTATCATAGCTCACAGCCACTCAAATTCATCAACATGGCACAAAGTAGTTTGGTGATTTTGCAGTACACACTGGCATTACTGGTCTGAGTGTTGCCAGTTTACACTTCTGTGAGGGAAATCACAAGTCGGAGTACCACGTTGTTGCTTCCTGTGTTGCTAGCCATATGGCCAACCAGAGGATCAGGTACATACCCAGTAATGCACCCTATTAATGAGCAACAATTTGCTACAATGGGCAAAATCCTGTTGCTTGGTGAGTAAATCACACTCGAGTGGGCCCAATGAGGATTTAGTGAGTCAGCTTCTCCATAAGTTTCATTAAATCAAATAGACATACTCTAACTGCAATTTACTAAGCTAAGTAAGTCACACTTACAGTTGGCCCATTCAAATCAATGGAGTTTACAAAGGCATTCTCTCTAAACCGCTCTTGACACAATGGACCTACTGTAGTGTGATTTACTGAACTAAGCTACAAATGTCTAGCTATTAGACAAAGTGAAAAACAACATGCTGTCTCATTGTGTCATAAGGTTACAAAATATTTCAAAATGAAACAAAACGGCAGACAGCATTTTGTTAGGAAGTGAAACACCATTTTTTTTCACTCTAGAATGAAATGATTCCTTCTAGAGGAAATGGCAGGGGAGCTTCATCAAGCTCTTCCCTGTAACCCCTGAAATTTGGAGAGACTTGGGTTTCAGGGAGCTGAGTTATAAAGCTCCAAAGGGGATGCCCCTAGGAAAAAATCTTTCTATTGGAATTGGAAGCTGATCTGGCGAGTGATAGCACTGCCACCACTTGGCTTCTGATCGAATTCAATTGGAAATAATTTTTCCTAAGGGCACCCCTTTGGACCTTCATAACTCAGTTCCCCAAAACCCAAATCTCTCCAAGTTTCAGGGTCTTACCTGAACTTTTGGAAAAACTTTTTGGAGCAGGGAATAACTTGGACACCTTTTGTGGTATACCTATTATTGAATTTAGTTGCCCTATTGTTACAAGGCTTGTGTGTCTTAACTACCTAGATGTGTTTTGTGCCACCAGACAATGGTTTCAACATGTTTATGTATGTGGTGTTCTTTTTTTAAAAAAAATGTAAATAGAAAGGAATATCATAGTTACCTTTCAAAACAGTAACTAAGATGCTAACTACTCTGGGGGGGGGGTGGAATCGAATCTGTAACTGTAACCAAATCATTGTTGAAAAAACAGCCAAGCAAAACAAACAAGGAAACAAACACTTTCTAACCTCTGGGCAATACAGGCAGGCAAAAACAATACTCCATTCATTTATGGAGGTGGAAAGGTTGGGGAAAGAGTTTACACTGAGTATTGTTTATTCTGCTGGTGAAATTTCTTAAAGAAGAGATGCAAAAGTAAACAGCTATGATGTAAGTAGCAGCAGCACACAAATACAGTGGCATTGTATGGACAGGAATGTACAAGGATAATGAAAGATGAACTCCACCACACACTTACAGTGCTGCTCGGGGGGGTCTTGTGCAGCTTTCCAACTACTTGTATGTCTTGACTAAATTTTCAATCCTTTCTAGTTTTGTTTTGCTTTGTATATGGGTTGTTTTGGTATAAATAAAGAAGAGAAAGCAGCTGCTGATATTCAAGATAAAGAACGCAACTCAAATACAACTAGGGAAAAATTAAGACTTAAAAGGAGTATTAAACCATGTTCCACAAGTTAACACAACTTTGTTACTTACATGGTTTGGACCCACAGTATTGGCATACACAGATAAATCCAATGCATATTTGTTTCATATGCTACCAGTGGAGAAAACTGAGAAGCAGTACTTGAAAATATTGAAACAGGATTGTACATCTTCACATTAAACTGCTCTGCCAAAATGCAAAGAGCCAACTGGCAGCCCATAGGGAGGGTGAACTCAACAACAAAGTCATTTTCTTCTTCTTTTACATAAAGAATGTTGGCTTAAGAAATGTACAACATATTTTGAAATATTATTGCTTTGTAAAAGGGCCAAAGTGTACAAGGAAGGCAAAGGTGAAGAGATTAAATTCAAACTGGTACAGTACCTCAATTTCTGGTGTTGTATGGGCTATCATTTTTACTTTAATTTTGCCATTTTGCAAGGCAGGCTGGTTCTACTACCACCAAAGAATGAAGAAAGGCATCAATAAAACAATGCAAAATCACACCAAAAGAAAGGATATCTAAATTTCACATTTATTCTGTCTAACTTGTACATTACAAATAACTACTGCAAATTATATAGAGCACTCAGTCATGGGGAAGTGTGTGTGATCAAGTGATTCCAGTGCCTACTCTGACTATGGGCTGGGTACTAAGAGTTGATGGACGAGATCAAGCCCTTTGCTTTCCCTTCTTCCGGTCCCTTATCTTTAAAGTGGACCTGCACTTGACAGCCCTTTGAATAGATTTTGCTTAACAGAAGATATCACCAAACAGGACAGTCTCCTGACAGCAATTCAAATGGCGGAATCTCCTCTGTCAAGTACATGGGGGCATGCTATCACTATGAAGGTCAGTTAAAAACACTGGGACATTTAGTGAAAAGGGAAAAAGAAGACTGCACTTGGAGTTATATTATAGGTATTGCAGCCAATAACCACCATTCTACTGTTGAGATTCACTGCAAGAAACATTATTACCTGAAAGCAAATGACAATTTCTTTGTTTGTTTTTTTAATTTTGTAGGATATTTGTTCAGAGACAGGCTATTTGCTTACCACTTAGCTATGGGTAAATGTGCATAACAAGTGGGTTCTTTTCAGTGCAAGTAAGAAAATAGTTACTTGCAACTGGTTCCTCTTTTTTTAAAAAATGAAGATACAACAATATTACATTCTAATGGTAACTAGGATTGGCTAGTTGTGTTCACTCATTGCTTTCCGAAAGAAAGCAGGGTCGGGTCTAAATACCCCACAACAATTAAATGATAGGCAAGAGGCGTAGGACAACTTATGACAAGTACAAATGACAAGACAAGGAAAAATAATACAAACCCTAGAGATTGCCGAAGGCATCCCTAAACAGCCAGGTTTTAACAGCTTTTTTAAAGGATGCCAAGGAAGGAGCCTGGCGTATCTCACTTGGTAGTTTATTCCAGAGAGCCAGGCCAGCCACCAAGAAGGCCCGTTTATGCGTAGCTACCCTGCGGGCCTCCCTGGAGGTGGCCACCCGGAGTGAGAGAGCCATGGAGGAACGGGTGGGTCGGGCCAGTTCTGATCTTAGGGAGTTACACTCTGCCAGATAGGACCCAGGCCATGGAGGGTTTAGTAAACCAAAACCAACACCTTGAACCTTATTCAGGAGGCAACGGGTAGCCAATGTAGGCAAGCCAGAATGGGGGTGATGCGGTCAAACCTGCCTGCACCAACCACCAACTGCAGTGGGTGCTGCAGCATTCTGCACCCACTGCAGTCACCGAACAAGGGTCAAAGGGATTCTACACACAATTAAGAATGCGGGGAAAACCCAGGACCCTGTCCTCTTCAGAATTCCTTTGGGAAAGTTGGGCGGTATATAAATGGAAATAATAAACAAAAAATTATTATTTCATTGCTGTTGTCTGGCTGGAGCTTTGCAACAGGATTAATGCAAAGCAAATTGTGCTGCTAATATACTTCCCTGTAACACTTACAGCACTCTCTGGTTGGTTTACAATTTGAATACAAAGGCTAAAAATTGCAACCACCACCACCACCTCAGGAGCCAGGTACTCAATTTACCAACTGTGAAAGGATGGAAGGTTGCGTCAACCCAGAGCTGGCTACTTGAGCCCATAATTGAAAGGTTATTATGAGCAGAGCCTTCACTGCAGTGCTGCAATTTACCTCCTGTGCCATGAGGCTCCTTCAGCCATAGACTGTTCCTCATTACATTTATCCACTTTTTATTTATGCTAAAGGGAGCATAGGGTGTGGAATGGGACAGAAACATTTACAAGAAAGAGTGAAAGAGGCCAAGGCTTGCTCTTTGATTAATGTAAGAATGAACATTTGGAACCAAGTCTTACACAGTCTCCAGCTCCTAGGCTCAGCAACTATGCCCTTTAGAGAATAGGAGTTGTGAGGATTTCATCAGATGGGGGGATAAGAAACTCCTCCAGATGTTTCTACATTGCTGGATGGGTATCTATAGAAGACATAAGCACAGATGGCGGATTATCAGTAACACCATCAGGGCAGAACTTTGGAGGCACCAGTCCAGGATTCCATTCAGCTGAAGGTGTACTATAGACTCAAAATGCTACCCATTTGGAATAAATGCAGTCATACACATGCCATTCAAAAGGAGGTGGAGACTGTGCAAGATTATCAAGCCCAGAGGCTAGAATTACCTAACAGTACCATGACCAGTTTTGAATAATTAAGGAGAAAATCAAATTTGGGTGGTAATATAAGAGGGGTGGGGTGGGAAATCAAAAACATAAAATTATATCCCCAAATTGATTGCATTGTTCTCGTTTGCCTTTGGAATGCATGGATTTTAAGAACAACACAGATACAGCTGGATAAGATTCCACCCCACTCAATAGATGGATATTTTGCAAGAAATTAGCAATTGTGCCTTGTTCAACTTAACCCAAAGGCCACTCAATTTTTTCCTAATGTGATTTGTTTTATATACCATATACCACTCTCTCATTTTTACTATGGAGCTTCTCTATTGATCTAGGACTCACTTTGAAAAAATAAAAATAAAGATGCTAAATATGTGAAATATTTTGGCACATTATTATTTACACTATGAATGGTCCAGCCCTATATGTGTGTAAACAAATGGAATGGACTTGTTCCAATGTCTCCTTCACCCTTACAATAATTAAAGAAATGTTTAAACTGATCCAGACATATTTGTCTCATTGATCCCACCCATTGTTGCTGGATAGCAACAATACCCAGTAGATTCTAAAATACAAACTTCCTGGGAGTCCATGGCAATTCTCTTCTCTGTCCTAAATCAAAATGTTACCTTTCTTCTGTCTACCCCATCAGGCCTGCTAAAGAATGAAAAATATCTTCCATCTTTATAGCATAGGAACGCAGAAGCAGACAAGAAAAGAGAAAGATAAGCAGTTCGTATGGATATTCCATGGAACTAATTTTGTCAGGTTAAAAGTTACTCCTTCCATGAGCAATGAGTGATGCAGTGGTAAATTTGGAGGTGTATGGTTTCATCCTGCCAGCCCCTAATGATGTCCCCCACCGCAGAATGATAGTCCAACTGATTTCTATCCCACCTACTGCAAGGATTGCAGCTAAATTCAAAGGGAACCCTGAACCCTAAGGGGTGGTGGTGCCAGACCAGTTGATATCTTAGTGTCTGCCACTCAGAAAGGTCCTAGGCTTTGACCTTGCAAAACCTGCCTCCACTTCACCACTGTCCCTAAGACCTCAGGTTGGGCCTTGTTATTTTATAGGAGTGGGTGGGTCACAATTGAGAGATTTTGGGATGAATTGCTAAAGTACACTTTAACAACAACTGGGGTATGGGCCCTAAACCCTGACTCAGGGACAAAGGTTTAAAGCTACCCAGTAGAGATGGGCGCGACTCAAAAAATGGTGTTTTGTTTGTCGTTTGTCGTTTAGGGGGTCCGTTTCAGTTCGTGTTCGTTTTCGTTTTCCGTGAATTTTTGCAAAAAAAATTCATTTTCGTTTTGTTACGGAACGAACCGAAAAACTAAAATGAAAATGAAAAATTGCTGTTTCGTTAGCATTCATTACAGTTCAATGTATTTGCCGCAATGAAAACGAAATGCACGACAAAATGTCTGGTGTTTTGGTTTGTTTTGTTTCATTTTGGAAACAAAAGTCGTTTTTCGTTTCGTTACATAACGAAACAAAAAAAACAAAAACAAAAACAAAAAATTGCTCGTTTCGTGCCCATCTCTACTACCCAGCCTACATGTAATTGTGAATGTTTAATGATCCCATGAGCCCCTGGCAGAGAAATCACAAAGAGAGGACTGAGTCCCCATACTGCAGACCACCTGTATTTCAGCACAGTTTCTGTGTAACTCTTAACACACCTTACAATTCCCATCTCCTTAGCAGCCAAACAACACTTATTATTGCACAACTTCTAGAGAGGCAGGTTAGTTCAATTTGCAGGGGCAAAGAACCTGCTTTGCATTTTAGAGTGTCCTTTGTTAGAAGGTATCCAAGATGTTGAGCCTTATCTGAAATATGGCCAGAATCTTGGATAGCTCCTTTAAGGTTCAGACAAAAACATGGAATGAATTTACTGTTCTCACAAAACTGGGTTTACTGGCCTTCATAGAGTCTTTTTCCTGGTGTTTCCCAAAGGTAGTACTGAGCATACTTGCAGATTAGATGAATTACATAGAATGGACTCTAAATGAGTTATACAATGCTACCTTGACTTACAAAATTAATCCGTTCCCAATGCGTTTTCCCAATGCCAAGTCAAGATTTTCATAAGTCAAAGCAGAGTTTCCCATGGAAATGCAGATTTCTATTGGTAAGTTAATTTTTTTATTACTCCAGGTGTCCGTAAGTCAAGGTACCACTGCACTGTATATTAATAATAGCTACAAATATATTACACTGCTACGAGGCCAAAGCCTGCACTGGTGTTTCCCAACCTGACACAACAAATCTATATCCCCAAAATGAAAACTGAACTAAGTATGAAGCTAAAAATCTAGACAATACTTGTTAAACGGCTAGAGACCTCTGGTCAAATGTCAAGCTCCTATGAATAAGCCATTTCTTACCCTTTCTACTTCATAATTGTTACAGGCTATCCTAAAAACCCACTTGTCCTTCACTGTTAATTCTGGAATAATTTTCTGAGCTATTTTAAAGTTTAAGCACTAGAACAGGTCCCTGTTCCAGTTGTGGTTTTAATGATGAAATTGGATTGATCCACCCAGAGGTGTGTAATGTATTATATCTAGTTCCTAAAACAATCACTCACAATTCTGTTAATTCCACAAATTTAGTTCCACTTCTCAATTATGCAACAGCTAAAACCCACCCATTTTTTCACCTTGTAAGCATTTCACAATAAACAAAAATAATTGCACCTCTTTTTCTTCCCTTGGTTCTTCATTTCTTGAGCTTGAAAACAATTGCTCCATTATCTTTAAAACTGTTTAATTAAACAGCACTGTATATCTCTTAATTACTAAAAAATTATGATCACATCCCGTAGAGCTGCAATTAAGGACATTTTTCTCCTTAATGATATCCTTGTTATGATAAGACATTAACATTGACAAGAAGAATGTGATACATTATCCCATTAGTTGCTATGGGCAACAACTGTGAAGTAAAGCAGGGTGCGTGTGTTACATTTATCCAATGAAAAAGCAGAATTTCATAACTGATCAACTTTGGGCGTTTATACACGACCCCTAAGCTCCGCAGCAAATGGCTGCAAGCTCCTGAGCTTAAAAATGTTTCCCCACCAGCTCCGGAGCTAACAGAAAATTAAGTGCGATCCCCCCCACCTAAGCGCGACCCAGCGCACCTTTCAAGTACCTGCTCTGGGAGAGTGAAAAATTTTGATGCAGAGAGTGCTGGGCTCTCCTCGCTTCTTTTTGTTGCTGTTGTTTTTGCCTCCTGCCCCTTTAAGAGTAACCAGGAAGTGACCGGGGCTCGGACCGGGGCTCGGAGCAACTTCCACCGGCACCGGAGGTAAGGCTTTATTCTTTTGTCCCTTTTTAAGGCTTTTTTTCCCTCCCTCCCCTCATGCAGCCAGCAGCCAGGACGTGCGGAGGGGGTGGGAACGCAGGGAGAGCAACAAACCCTCAAGATCTCTGGTCCAAATTTAAGGGACCAGCGGATCTTAGGGGTCGTGTAAAAAGGCCCTTAATCAACAAGAGAAGTCAACAAAATTGTCTCTTAAGAAACAGAACTAAGTTGTTTCTTAGGCTGCAAGTGCAAAGCAAGAAAGTCAATCAGTTACACACTACATAAGTGTTTATATTACACATCTTTGCAACAATTCAAAAGCAGCATGCTTTATTCTTTCCTCCTATTTTATATTCTGTTAGGAGATTCAAAGATAATTACCAGGCCAAAGCCACTCTACATAACATGTCAGAATGTAAACTTAGCTCTCTCAAAGCCTAGTCGCCACACCCTAATCTGCAACTCTAATTACCACATCACACCGGAATGTTCTGATTGCAAGCCTCATAAGAGGTAAGATTTATCTCGGGACATTGTGATTTTACCTTCTTCCCAAACTTGTTTAATATTTTATTAACAAGGCAATATACTAAGAATAAAATCAGTGCTCATGCCATATAAACATGTAGAGATTCATTTTGAGGATTAAATCTAGCTTTATTGTACGTTTTGTGCTCCATGCCATATAGTTGTTTTTTTTCTTTTGTATGCTGCCCAGAATAGGTCAGATGGGTGGTCTAGAAACTAACTAACTAACTAACTAACTAACTAACTAACTAACTAACTAACTAACTAACTA
>JAHTLZ010003526.1:69384513-69415105 GCA_023846285.1 Phrynocephalus versicolor
AACAACAACAACAACAACAACAACAACAACAACAACAACAACAACAAAGAAATGGAACAGAATGAAAATTTCCAGTTTGTTTCATTTCATTTTTTTAAAAAAGCACTTCGTTTTTCATTTCTTTAGGAAACAAAGTGAAAAATGAAACAAAAATTGTTTTGTGCCCATCTCTAGACAGAATAAAATAATTTTCTTTAGCCACAACAGGCTACAGTATAGTACAGTACAGTACATTAGGCCTCTTTCTCTGGGGGTGAGCCAAAAGACTGTGTGAGAGGGGTACCCTTTGCATGCCTTGCCTGGATCAGCCAGCCAACACTAACCTGATGAGGGCAAGAAAGGAGACCTTTATAAGGTGATCCCACCCTTCAGCAGGTCTCTTTGTGAGGTGAAGTTAAATTAGCCTCTGTGAGGCTAATTTAAACTGCTAATTTAAATTGCAAAGAGCCAACTCTGTTCAAACAAAGGAAGCAGCTGGAAGCTTCCTCAAACAAAGGATACGGGGGTGGGGGTGGAGAGGAGCCAGACTAATTCTTTCCCTTGTGCAAGGTCAGCATCAGCCATTTTGAGCCAGGGTATGATCCCAAGCAGGTGAAGTGGTGAAGGCATGAAGTATTTTTGATTTGTCTGGGTATTGTTGAAATCACAGCCTAATAAGTGGCCTGTGCCTGAGCCCCCACCTCTGTTGAGAGAGGGGTTTTCAATACTTACATAAATGGCTTCTCTGAGCCTTCTCTCAAACCACTTATCTTCTCTGTCTGTGTACATCTTCATCTTTGAATGAGTGACCTTTGTCCTTCAAGTGGAGGTGTACGGCTGATTCTGGTCCTGAGCTGTTGCCCCTCCTATGTTGGGCCATCATGCTGTTTAATTGCTGTTTAGCTTCTCCAAGGCAGAGGTCTGCACACTCCTCACTGTACTGGACCATGTATACCATATCGCTCCTTTTGTGTCCTTTTGGGTGGGCGAGTCTCTGCCTTATTGTGTTTGTGGGTTTGAAATAAACAGGGATTTTTTTTATTTTTTTATTTTTTTGCCAAAAATCCTTTTAAGCTTTTCAGACACTCCAGCCATGTAGGGAATGAACAAGTTCTTCCGCTGGCTCTTGGTCTCAGGCAGATCCATTGTTCTTCTGGGTCAGGACACTGTTTTGTTGAAGGCCCACTTTGGATGTCCACAGGCCTTAAGTTCTTTCTTCAAGTGCCTGTCTTCCTTCTTCTTGGCTTCAGTGGAGGTGGGGGTGCTCTCTGCTCTGCAGTTTAGGGTCCTGATGACTCCTAATTTGTGTTGTAATGGATTGTGGGAGTGAAACAATAAGTACTGATCTGTGTGGGTGGGTGTCCTATAAACTTCTGCTCCCAGGCCACGGTCAGGTCTGATGATGACTGCACAATCCAGACAAATCAAAAATACTTCACTCCTCCACCACTGAGGCCATAGCTAACGGCCCATACTTTATGGGTTTCAGCACCCTAGGACATTTTTCACCTAATGGCCTATTGAGACTATTGTCCACCTAATGAGACTATTCAGGCCATTGTCTATCTTATGAGCCTATTTCAGACCGGGGTGACATGGGGGTCAAAG
Source organism: Phrynocephalus versicolor (assembly GCA_023846285.1). Classification (NCBI taxonomy): domain Eukaryota; kingdom Metazoa; phylum Chordata; class Lepidosauria; order Squamata; family Agamidae; genus Phrynocephalus; species Phrynocephalus versicolor. The sequence continues at coordinate 69,386,101 of JAHTLZ010003526.1, forward strand.
TGAACTATAAAATGGAGGACTCGCAACTAGCTTTCCTCAGACTTGACAAAGCTGCTGGATGAGGAGCAAAACATTTTAATCTCTCAAAAAAAGAAGTCCAGTTGCCATGACTCAACTTCCAGATAAACTCACCTGGATGACTGAGAATCTTCACAGGCACAAAGAGATTGCTTTAAACTCAGTAGGGCAGTATAGAAGCAGCATGCTTTGCTTTCACTAACATTAAACCAGTCAGTAACAAGATAATGAACAGAATAAGAACACAGACTATCAAGTACATTAGGCAGCAGCACAAGAAGAGTTTCTTGCTTGCCTCCACACAAACATACCCTGTTTGCTAGCATGCAAAAAAATGAGATATCTAGATGATCCCTCTTGTTATTTAAATAAAGAAAATCAGGAGAAAGCTACCTGTAGTTTGCTCGATTCATTATCTTGGTGAAGACAAATCAGAGAGAGAGAGAGAGAGAGAGAGAGAGAGAGAGAGATCCCCCATATCTTTCTTTTACATCAGAAACAAAGGGATTATTTCTTTTCTTCGAATAAACCTCCTTGTTCTGATAGGCAGGAAAAGAGAGAGCTGAGAAAGGGATGAGAATGAGGTGAAATTCCAGATGGTGAGAAGGAAACATAGTCTCCTCATATTGCCCTTTTAAGAAAAAATCAAAGGGGACCATGGGCATTGCCCCTTCAAAGCTCTTCACTCACTCTTCTCCTTGTAGCTGCCCTAGAAATCCTCTTCTATGACTCTTGAGAATGGTGCTTTCTCCTGGAAGCTGGTAAAGGGAAAAAAGAAAAAGAAAACAGTGGACCCAGCTCTGCCAAGTGCAGCTGCCTTGGCCAGAAGCCCTTCTGTCTGGGTAGCATTTTAGGGCTGCCCAAAACTCTAGGGCCTGGTATAGTTCCATTGTTTCTTCAATCTATAAGCAAGCCTTGTCCCTCAATGTTTAGTCAGAGCATTTAATGTAGGTAGACTCCCCATGTATTATATTTCCCGGATGGTATTTCCAAAACACATGTATGAAACAGCTGGAAAACGGTTCTTCAGGGGCATGTCATCACAGTCTGCAGAATAGCCAGACATGACTAATAATATGAGACTCTGGCAAAGCAACATGCTGTGCTAACTTACAGAACAGCGGAGGTCCCAGACACAAATCTGTCATGCAAAGACATGCAAATTTGGCCATTTTCTGAGCCTTCTCTTTCAAATGTATGGTAACAGTCTAAACAAGTGTGGGAACATAGGTATGGTCCAAAAATAGCAGACTGGATCACTCTGAAGTGCAGACGATAAAGGCACTTGCGAGCAGACACAGCTTCCATTTTGAGTTTCACTTCAAAGTGAGGAGGGTCAGTTTCACACAAATGGACAAGCTTTAGGACTAGTCAGGATTAAAGGGACACAAAAGAAAGCATTTTACATCTAGTGGTTTTAAAAAAGAATTGCATCTTGTTTATTTTGTGTTACAGTGATCCTATGACTGAGGAACAGCACCTAAATCTATAATGAAGTTGGGAAGTTCTAGAGCCCTCTTGTAGAATCCCTAGCCGGAGACGTATAAATTTATTTATTTATTTATTTATTGGATTTCTATACCACCCATCTGGCAGCGAGGTATAAATATATAACAGGCTCTTTTGACTATTATAATAAATTAATGTCATGTATTATGTTAATTAAACCAAATTATATAGGTGTGCTTAATACTTTTGGCGGTACAATACTGTAATTCACTATTAGTGATGGATTATTGTAGACCAATTGAAATTTGGCTTATTCCAGAGACCACACTGGGATCTTCTTATGTTGCTAAGGCTGTGTGTAGGGTTATTTTTTCTTTCAGGAAGTGAGAAGCTGTGTGTTGACATAATATGTGTGCACAGTATGCTACTACCACACAGCACACCCATGTACATACTTTACATTTGAGGGGTTTGATTGGGGAGGGGCCCATAAAAACACAGAGACCCTATAGAAACTCACTGCATATTGTTGTTTGCTGCTGTGTAGAAAAATATTTTGACCTCCATCATATAATGTTTCCCAACAAATTGGCATAGAAAAATCTATTTAGGACTGAACCTTCATTTCCTCCTTTATTTATTTCCATGATGTTAAAAGTTTCATCTTTGTATTGGGATGTGTTGATAAATGCACTAGAGATGGGCACGACTTAGCGGTATTTTCGTTTTCATTTTTGTTTTTCGTTTTCGTTACGGAAACGAAACGAAAACGAAAATCGGCACCAACCTGGACCGAAAACGGAAACGAAACGACTAATTTCGAGCCAATTTTCGTTTTTCGTTACTGGAAAAGCACTCAATTGAGCTAAATGGGGAGAAACGAAAAATTTTTCGTTTTTGTTTTCGTTTTTTTGTTTTCGTTATGTAACGAAACGAAAACGAAAAATTTTGAAATTAGCCCACGAAAACGGAAACGAAACGACTCAGACCCTAGCCGAAAACGAAAACGAAAACGAAACTTTTTTTCTGAGTCGTGCCCATCTCTAAAATGCACAGGAGCAGTGCCATAGAAACAATGTGGCCACCGAAATATATCTTAATCGTGCGATAAATTCTTAGGAAATGGGTCAAACAAAAATTTTCTGAGAACATGCAATTTTTGATTGGCCAACTAAACAAGTAAGAAGTTTGGTTCTCCTTGTAGGAGAAATGGTAGCCCGTGAGGTCATGCACATACTGCACAGTCCTAGAATGCTCCCATGAGAAAGGAATAATAAACTACTTCTGAGAACTCTGTATCAATTGGAATTGATTTGGTGGTACATAGTTACTACTAATTCACTTTCATCTTTTAGAGGCCTGAAAGAACAAAAAATGTAAGCCGTAAAGAGAGGAAAAGTGATTCATCTAGAGATATTTAGACATCTTGCCTTGAAGTTGGCAGTTTAGTTCCCCACCATGTTTCCTTGATGAGAGCTGGACATCCATAGGGTCACCTGCACCTCTGCAGTTCTAACATTTTGATGATGTTGATGATGATGATGATGATGATGATGATGATGATGATGATGATGATGATGATGATGATGATGATGATGATGCAGTCCACACTTACTTGGGATATGATTTCTCATATACAGGAGAGCTATTTGGAATTTCTTTGTATAGCTGAGATAAACAACTCAACTACCAGGAAAACTTTGCCTGCACTAGAAGAAGAAATGGCATGAAAAAAATATTCTCATTTCATGTCTTTCTTACTAAGTGGTCAAATTCCCAAAACATGGAATTTGACCACACATCTTCTATGGAAGGAGACATCCAGACATCCACAGCAGTAGCCCTAGGTATATATGGAGCCACCAGTTTCATGTTCCCGTTGATGTCTTCAACAAAGACTGATGGAGTTAGTTGCTGAAAGTGTAGTGAATGTGGAAGAAAACCTGCTCAGCCTTTCCTTTCTTTTCCCCTTTCTTTCCTTTCCTCCCCAACTTCCTAAAACAATCTCAGCAGTAGCCATGGCACCTGAAGCCCTCCAAAGTAAACATTTCCAACTTGGTGCTCTACCAGAGGGACGTTTGGCATGAGCCAGCCACAATCACCTAAAAGCTCTTGAATATTTTACCCAAGCAATAAGCCAACAGGGAAAGTTGGCCATGACTGCCCTTTGTTTGGACTGCACAAAATATGCAGATGATTACAAGATTAATCACTTTGACAAAGAGTAGTGGAAGAAAGGCTTTTCACTTGTGTACACAAATGTGACTAATGAGACCTCATAATGCTCTCCACCATTGGCAGAACCACTTCTAACTACCGACGCTAGACAAGACTAAATGGGCTGCTTTCCTCTGTTGCTTTATTTACAAGAGTCAAGATATTTGGATTTTCAGCATGGCCATTGTTTATTGATATGTGAGTGACATTGGCTTTTAGCACATTGGAGTCACCTTTGTGTGGTCTATATTCATTTACTCACAAGATGCTGAGCAGCCAGGGAAATCTCAAACATATCCAGCTGACAGATGAGCTTAGTTCTGTTCTGTATGGACAAAATGATGTGCTTTTTATCCCCACCTGGCACTGGAATGATTGAAGAAAGAAAGATATGTCAACACCTCAACCAACCTTTAACACACTATTACTCAGGTATAACATTGTTATAAAACCCTGTAATACCCTTTGGCACTGTTTGTAAAAGATGCATATCTAGCAACCCATCCATGCCTGAGCTATTTATTCCTATCTCCTATAGTCCTCATCAAAAGGGACTCATTTTTATTACCTGAGCAACAAATCTTGTTTTCTAATTACTCCCCAACATGTCTTGGAATTATTTAACTTCCCAATACAACATCGGGGACAGGTATCGATAAAATAAAACAGACTCCCGCCACCCCTTGATCTGGAGCTCTTGAACATTGCAATTTAGATTGTGATCCGCCATTTAGGGAATTTGCAGCATCCTATGATTTTCAGCATATCACCTCCAGGGCACTGGAGTGGAAGAACCTGCAATCAAGTCCCTAAAGCAGCTAGCCTCCGATTTTTCAGTTTCCTACCCTGCTTTTTTTGGCCTATTCATCTACACCCTTGGCAACAGGTTGCTGATGAGATGAACGTTAACTGCACAGTCCTAATTTTTCCTTCTACGCTCAACCTGCGTTGGCTTGGATTCTGCAGCATACAGGAACAAGATGAGGCTTGCCAGGGGAAACACTTTGACAGTTCATACTGCTAAATATTAAAGAGCACTGAAACTGCTCCAGGAAGTCCTTTGCAGTAAGCATGTTCTACACAAAGAGGAAGTGAAGGGACCGATTGAGACTCTTTGTTTCTGTTTCATCAGCAGAAACAATCTGTTGCAACTGAATTCATATGGTAGCAACAGAAGAACGATCTCCAAAATTCTCAGATATAGGCTTAACAACCTACTCCATCAATATTGTACCCCAGGAGGGATCCTTTGCAGATGTTCCAGCATCTGTTTCCCCAAGGGAATATTCATGCATACAAGGAAAAGTGACCAAAGACTAAATGGGAAAATGTAGCCACTGTCAGCAGAGCAGTAGAATCAGAGGTATGAAGCTAAAAAACTGAGGGAATCTACTCCCCCCCCCCATCATATAATATAACAATGTGGTACAGAGAAGATAAATTGTTATTTTATTTCCAGGGGGTGGGCAAAGTGTGAATTGCAGGTTGCATGGTGCCTCCAAAACCCTCCCTCCAAACGCTAAGGAAGGAATAGTTGAACACTATGTATGCTGACCAGAAATTGGCAGAACAGTGTTCTATGAGAAGCCACAAGTCTCCTTCTTTTCCTGTAATAATGTAATTCTTCAATTTCCTGCTGGAAACAAAAAGAATAATAATAATGATTTCCTTCCAAGCTCCAGTATAGGTTTTCCAAGGATTGCTGAGCCCAGGAATGGTTGCTGTTTCTGAAGCCGTTTCTTCTTTTAGGGTGACAAGCTGATTTAAATGTCATGTTAAGTATATTCTTAAAATTATTATTATACTATATTGCACCATATTAATACATTTAGCAGAACTACAGTAAATCTTTATTTAAGGCTCTGATATTTTGGTGGCAAAGTGAATTAGAAGTCGTCTTTTGAAACTAACTCAATTAAATCTAAGTGGGGGGGTGGCTTATTTGTATTTTGTCATGCCATCAAATTTATAATTAAATCTGAATGGGATCCAGAGGGTTTTCTTTAAAATGGTAACAAATCAATACTAAATATATTTACAGTTCCCTCCAGTCTTTAACATATGTTTGCTAATTTGTGCCCATAATTTAGCTTATTTCCATCTTCCTAATTGAGCACTGCTGCCTGGAGCATGGGTCTCCTCTGTTGGCTCAGAAATGATTCCCAGCCACCAATATATATATTAGAGATGGGCACAACTCAAAAAAATGATGTTTCGTTTGGTGTTTGGTCGTTTAGGGGTCCGTTTCGGTTCGTTTTCATTTTCGTGAGGGTTTTTGCAAAAACATTCGTTTTCGTTTCGTTAGGTAACAAAATGAAAAAACAAAAACAAAAATGAAAAATTGCTGTTTCGTTACCATTTAACACAATTCAATGTATCTGCCATAACGAAAACGAAGCGGTCGGCAAAATTTTTCATGTTTCGGGTCGTTTCGTTTCATTTTGGAGTCAAAATTCATTTTTCATTTTGTTATGTAACGAAACAAAAAAACAAAAACAAAAACGAAAATTTCGCTGAGTCGTGCCCATGTCTAATATATATATGAGTCATGCAATCTCATTTCAGGTCTACCAATATGGTATGACCATATCCAGCTCCAATCGTGAGGTTGACCAGAGTCATGCAATCTCATTTCAGGTCTACCAATATGGTATGACCATATCCAGCTCCAATCATGAGGTTGACCAGAGTCATGCAATCTCATTTCAGGTCTACATTGGTAGGTCTACATTCAGGTCTACATTGGTAGACCTGAAATGAGATTGCAAGACTCTGGTCAACTTTACGATTGGTGCTGGAAGTTCTTTCCCTCAACATGCCTGTCTAATCATGTTCAACCTGGCATTGCAGCACCATAGGCATCCTTTTTTTCCAGAAAGAAAAGATCAGATATGTCTTCACAAGTCTCCATGCCACTGGACAGGGAAGGAAACTGCCAATCTGCATGAACCAGACATCATGCCAGGTCCTGTGCATGAGCATAAAGGCATGGTATCCAAATAAGCTGCAGCTCTCTTAACTTCAAATACTACCTGCTTGATCTATATCTCTTGACAAGGAAGAAAAATAAGAAAATGTTTTTCAAGAGAACCACATATTGTCCCTCTAGTCTGGATTCAAGTTGTCATTATAAAAGCATACATTTAAAAAGAAGCTATCAGGAAGTATTTTTAAATAAACCCAATGTAAAAATGAAATATTTGTGCACAAATATTGTGTCTTATGTATATCTTTAACAAATTCCCTATTCTGTACCCACCTTTTATTAGAAAGATAGGTGTTTTATTAATTTTTTAAAAAAAATCTGATTTCCCCCCTGCCCAATAGACCTGCACGAGAGAATTTGAGCTTCCTGGGCAAAGGCTTTTAAAATTATAGAAGAGTAAAAACACATATCAAGGCATCATAAAAATGCAATAAAGCCAGCTTTTAGCTTTCTGTGTTTTATACTTTGGTACAGAAGTGCACATATCTGTAACACATGGCCTTAACATTTGTTCCCAAATGATTAGCTCAAGCCTTAAACAACAGCTAATTTCCTCCCCCTCCCCCCACATTTAATGTAGACTAAACTCTGATGAGGTTGGCAACAGCTATGAGGGCATCTGGAAGGTATTTTCTTAACAGAAGCTGAGCCAAGGTAGCGTTGGAATGAAACATGTGGACCTGGTGTGTTAACTTCAGCTACATGACAAAAGTAAAGTAAGGACCTCGTTGCATTAAATCTTGAAGCCTCCCTTTGATGTATGAGGCTAGGATCTGAAAGGGGGTTGTGCTCGCCCTGTATGAATTTCTTTTAAAAAATTTATTACAGCCCCAAGTGTATTCCAGACCATAGTTACCCATGGATGAGGCCCGTTGTTTGCTATTGAATATAATGGCTTGCAGTTCAGAAAGCAAGAGCCAAAAGGACTAAGGGAAGTGAGGAAAAGAGAAATAAAGGCATTTGGGCAAGCTAGCCTGCTCTAGATTGTTCTGTGGTGAAATTAATATAAGGGAATTAAAGTTGTGCTGGGATAGGAGTAACTGACCCTAGAGAAGCTTCTAAGAAGCTTCATGAGCTCACCTCTTTTAACGTTCCAGCTTAGTTAAATAGTTGCTGACAGGGTAAATTCTGGGGATTCAAAGAGAAGCTAATCACAACAAAAATAATCCAGTGGATCTAATAACACACTGGGTTCATTTGAGACACAGGACTTAAAGATGGGAGTTTTGTTTCAGAAGGGGACTGGTTCTGAAATGAAACATGCCAGCACAGCTGGCGCTTGGAACCCAGTCCCACTCTCCTGAACAAAATCAACCACTGTCCTACATTGCTGAAGTTCATGCTGGGCAAAATTCCAACCAGGAGGCAGCCTCTGATATGTCATCTTTCCCTCTCCCTGGTGCTGGCCAGTCAGGAGTCATGCAAGGACATGCATCATCCTGCCTCCCTCTCTGATTGGCCAGCGCCAGGGAGAAGGAAAGATGATGCATCGGAGGCTACTTCCTGGTTGGAATTTTCCCCAGCATGAACTACAGCAAGGTAAGACAGTGGTTGATTTTGTTCTGGAGGGTGGGACTGGGTTCTGAGCGCCAGCTGTGCTGGAATGTTTCGTTTTGGAACCAGTCCCCTTCTGAAACGAAGCACCCATCTCTAACAGAACTTAATATGTACACATAGTCATGGGCACAAGCTAGGGATGTGAAGAAATCCTCATCAATTTCCTTATTCTTGTCAGCACCACCTATCAAGTATTCATGAGCATCTAGGAGTAAGAGCCAGATATTGCTAAATGACTATAGCTTGTAGAGAAGTACCAAGTTTAGTATTCCAGGAAGGTGGGAGCATGCATAATCCCTTTCTCCCCTTTGGAGATGCCCATGCCTCAAGCACAAGAATAAGACAAGTACCTCTCTTTTTGACCTATCATATATTTCTCCCATTGCACACATTGCCTCTGCCTCAAACTAGTACCCTTTCCCTTTGTGGAGATAACCCCTGAAACATATAGCAAACACAAAGCTATCAGATTGATGGAAAAGAGGCAAACAACCCATCTGATGCTTCTAAGATTTAAAAGGCAACACCCCCCCTTAAAAAGCTCCTTTATGCAATTCCTAGTATGTAGAGTCTTAAGGTCATTTGCTAAAGTGATTTATTTCAGTTTGTTTACTATGTGGCAAATTTATTTTTAGGGATCCCCACTGCCTTTCTGCTAAATAGGACCCTAGATATACAGTACCTCCCATAACCTTGTTTTGATGTTACTAATAAGGAAACAATATTATTTCACTGCTTGGGATCCTCCCCCACCCAGATTGCTATCATCAGAATCCCAACAATGCTTGCTGTGGGATCCTAGTACTTGTAATCCCCAAAAATGTTAACATTTCCAAGCTCTGTGTAAGACATGAAGTTCTACACTGCTAGAGAGAGAAAAATTAGACATGAGAAAAACCACCATACACTTCAAAGTATTTATCATACAATTTATTGTGCAAATATTGGTTTTCTTGATTTTTAAAAATATTTTCATCTCTATAAATAATTCTGATTGGGGATTTCATCATGCCACAAAGGAGAGACATCTATCTGCTTGGTTACAACCATCCATGTAAGGTCAATTCATGCAAGGCCATTCCCATAGAGCCGAAGAATAATAACCACAGGTACCAAATAAAATGGATTATACAAGCTCGCTTTGAAAGGGACCCTTGTCAAAAATGTTGATTTTTAGAAAACAAATTCAGTTGGAAAAGCAATTAAAATCGAGCAGTTTGCCAAATATAACATGTGTTTACTGCAGGTTGTTAATAACCAAGTTAGCCATTTATGTCTCTATGCTTTGTGTGTGTGTGTGTGTGTGTGTGTGTGTGTGTGTGTGTGTGTGTGTTTTGCAATGTTATTTTGTTTTGGTCCTACATCTGTTTGAACCAGAATTTTTATCCTTTCTAAAGCTGCACATTCTCCCTTTATGATTTGTTGTTTCCATAAAGATGATGGGGAAAACACCTCACCCTTTGAGAATTCTGATCAACTGATGTTACGTGAACACATTCTGTAAGCCAAGATAGTCACAGAGGCATTGCTAAAACCATATGTAAGAACAACATGAGCTTTATTGGAACTTCCACACAACATGGGGCGGGGGGGGGGTGCAAAAATGACCCTTTTCTGATTCTGGAGGACATTTTAAACTACTACGATTTGTTTTTCTTTTCTTCTTTGTTATCATATGGTAACACTTCACACATTTGCTACCTTGGCCCTCTCTTTATAAATCAACCCTACTGTCAACTCCGTGGAGTTTGCTTTACTCTCAGGGGCACGCTTCATTTCAATTTTGGAATAATTTCTGGTAGCCAAACAGCGGCATCCTTCCACATATGGTATAATTGCTGCCACAAAGTGGAACCTTTGTTGTGCTGAAATTGGATTTCAGGACGGGACTGAGTGACTTTGAGGATGATTGCCCAAACCAACACATTTTCAGAAACATGTTTGCAAATGGGTGAAACGTTGCCTTAGGGCTCCTATAGCAAACAGGAGTTGCTTAAAAATAATCAGCATTTTCTCTGTACTTTGTTGATCAGGATGTCCAAACCTGGCAAGCTAACCCCAGAGGGACAAGGTCCATAATTTGTTCAGCCCAGAATAAAGAAATTTGCTAGGGAAAAAATGTTGATCATTTGAAATGTTGGTGCTGGAGGAGAGCTTGCAGATATTCTGGGCTGCCTGAAAGACAAAGAAGTGGGTCCTAGAACAAGTTAAGCCTGAGCTATCACTAGAGGCAAAAATGTTGAAACTGGCACTGTCCTATTTTGGGCACATTGTGAGAAGGCAGGATACAGTAGGACCCCCCCCCCCATATGCACTGAGTCATTATCCACTGATTCAGTTATCCACAGATGGCAGAGGGAAAAAATCAAATAAATAATTCAGCAGCAGCCACAAAGCAAGCTACTGTAACAAACAGCAGCCGTAAAGCAAGCTACTGTCATAAAACAGCAGCTGTAAAGTAAGCTACTGTCACAAAACAGCAGTTTGGGGAAAATTTTGGTGTTCTCTCTTATCCACGGTTTTCATTATCCATGGGAAGGTCTGGAACCAATCCCCAGTGGACACTCAGGTGCTACTGTACTTTGGAAAAGAAAACCATGCTGGGAAAGGTAAGAGGCAGCAGGGAAAAAGGAAGTCGAAATATGAGATTGATTGACACCCCCCCCCCAAAGGAAGCCACAGGCTTGAGTTTGAAAGACTTCAGCAGAGCTTTTGAGGACAGGATATGTTAGAGATCACTCATTCATGGGGTAGCCATAAGTCGGAAGCAATGTAGCTGCATGTAATAACAATGGAGTTAGGGAAATAAGCTTTTTTGGAATACAACTCCCACAACCTCACAAATGCAGTCCAGAAACCTTACATTTCCAAGTTCTTTTTCAGCCTCTTCCACCTGCACCAGGAGTTACTGACTAGCATCAGCTTCATGCATGACAAGGTTGAATCCTTGCCTATTGTTCCAAGTGGACATGGCTTTTGGCCCAAATCCTGTTGCACAGTTACATAACAGCCATAACGTTCAGAGGCAAAATTCTGCAAGTTAAGAAGCCTCACTAGTAGAGATAAGCACAAAACAAAAAACAAATCACTGTTTTGTCATTTCATTAGGTAACAAATGACTAATTACTACAATTACCTAACAAAACGGTAGGGCGTGTTTCATTTGTTTCGTGATGAAAGACATTTTTTTCCTCTAGAACAAAAAAAGTCATCCTAGAGCAGTGATGGCAAACCTTTTAGAGACTGAGTGTCCAAACTGCAATTCAAAACCCACTAATTATTCGCAAAGTGCCAATACAGCAATTTAACCTGAATACAGGTAGCTGTGAAGGAGTGGTGTCAGGTGCCCACAGAAAGGGCTCTGAGTGCCAGCTTTGGCACCCGTGCCATAGGTTCACCAACACTGTCCTAGAGGAATCTATGGCAGGGTAGCTCAAGCTCTTCCCTAGAAGCCCTCCAAATTTGGAAAGATCTGGGGGTCAGGGAGCTGAGTTATGAAGCTCCAAAGAGGGTGCCCCCAGGCAAAAAAAATATTTCTAAATGGAATTAGAAGCCAAGCCGCAACAGTGCTATGCTCGCCCATGGCTTGGCTTCCGAAGTTCCAATTACAATAGAAAGATTTTTTTCCCTAGGGGCACCCCCTTTAGAGCTTCATAACTCAGCCCTCTGAACTCCAAACTTTTCCAAATTTCAAAGGCTTGCTTAGAATTGCTTGAGGAAGCTCCTCTGCCATTTTGGTCCTTAAGGACCCAGGGAAGCATAGCATTTCATTTCATTCCTTTTTGTTTCATAATGAAACTACTTTAAAAATTTGTTACAAACAAGACAAAACAAAACAGCTATAGGAAATGAAATGCTATTTTGCCATTTTGTGTCCATCTCTACTCCCTATGCATTACTTTATTGGGTGCTGAGTTATGAGATGCAGCATGCAACCAGTAGCATCTACGGAGATCTCTTAATTTACTGTATAGCAATGTTTCTCCAAAATGTCACATCATTTGTGTCACTACACAACAGGATTTGAGCCACTGTCTGCTCATCCTCTTTTACTGTAAATCATTGAGTTGTCAGAAGTTGCTATTAAGTTGAGTCCAACAAAATCTGGAAGATCCCAAGTTTCCAACCCTGTTGTCGTCTTCATAACACTGTTGTGATGTGGTGAATCCCTTTATATTGCTTTTGTAATTGGATATGATTTTCTCGGCATGTGTCCAACAAAAATGCATGCACCAAAACAAGCCCTTGAATGAGTCCAAGTAGAGATGGGCACGAATAGAAAAAACGGAGTTTCGTTTGTCGTTTGTCGTTTAGAGGTCCATTTTGGTTCGTTTCCATTGTTCGTGAAATTTTTGCAAAAAAATCATTTTTGTTTTGTTACCGTTTCGTTACCGTTTTGTTACCATTTATTCCAATTTTATGTGAATTTTTTAGCATTTAAAGCAGCTCACTTCATTGCTGTAACAGAAACGAAACACACAACAAAAATTCCTGTGTTTCTGTTCGTTTCATTTCATTTTAGAGACAAATTTCATTTGTTGTTTCATTGTGTAACAAAATGAAAAAATGAAAAACGAAAATGAATTTTTTTTTGTTCTGTGCCCATCTCTAAGTCCAAGGATGCTTACCCATTCTATGCTGTGCAACCATGGGATCATCTGAGCGTACAGTAATTCTCTTCTCCATTAAATCCTTTTTTCTCACACAGAGCTGAAACTTTTTTTCTAATAGGCACCTGGAAACTCCAGTTCTGGTTGCAGCTAACTTTCTGTTTCTAAGGGAGCATCTCCACTTTCTCATATTTGCTTTGAATATTTCTGATTGTCCGATGCTGCAAAGTAAGGTTCGGCTACATGATACATCTTGCAGGGACAATTTAAAAATTTGGAGATGGTACCACTAAGACTCGTGTAAGCCAACATCTTTTAAACAAACACAAAGTGGAATTGATTCGTGCCTGTATAAATCCCCACTGGGCCTGGCTGTTTTCATGACTAATTTCTTTCACTAACCACAGCTTTATAGCCTCTAACCTTACAACAGCAAGCAGGCTGTAGGAAAACATGGGCTTGATGTGAGAGGGCACGCTTTCACTCATCCAACAAATCCCTCATGGCTTGTTAGCTCTCCGGGCAAAGAGTTGTAGCCAAATGAAGTTGTTAGTTGTTAAGGATGGTGAATCCAACTTGCTATCCATGAGGATTGGCATGTGTACGCACGCACACGCACACGCACACACACACACACACACAAACACAAACACAAACACAAATCCACAATAAAATCTGACAAATAACATGTACGAGTCAGATGGAATTATTTCAGAAACAAGAATTTCCTCATTCCTGAAGCGAGAGGTTTAGTTAAGATTAGAGAAACAAAGAAGAAGAAGAAATTGGCAGGGGCGGGGGAAGATACATCAACATAATTACAGAGAAAAATGCAGGAAAAATACGGGGGGGGGGGGGATACAGAGGCAGATAATTTTCCAGAAATATATACAGTATAGTAAGTCCATTCTCCAAATACCAGTCCTTAATGTAGGCAAAAGGCCCGCATTTATATATAAATGTATTTATTTATTTATTACATTTATATCCCACCCATTTGGGTGACTTACGGCAGTCACAGTAATCACAATTATATATAACCCCCAAACAGATAGGAATAGTTCACCCTGCAGTATTGTTTTTGGCCACACCTGTCATCTTTCCTGTTATTTCCAGTGATCAGGATGTGGTTGTCTTTGTTGGTGCCACATAGCTCTCTCAGAAGGGAATATGGGAACCATTACTTTTTTAAAACTACAAGTTCCAGAATTCCCCAGACAACCTGGCCACTGGCATTAAGACTATGATGTTATATTTAGAGTTTGTTTGCTAAACAAACTTTTGCTATTGGCCAGCAGTTCTTTTCAATTACCACTTGGGATGGGCACCAAACAAAAAATGAAACACTATTTCATCATTTCGTTAGCTAACAAAACAAAATGAAATGAAATGAAGCAGGGAAGCAGCATTTCATTAGTAATAAAATGAAATGGTGGGGGGGGGTTGTTCAAAGCAAACTGATTCATTTTGCTGTAAAAACCATCATCATTGGCTTTGTTGGCAAAGGATAATGGGATTTGTAATCTAACAATGTTCAAAGGAGCACATATTCCTTCCTCCCCTGTGAAGGGGGATTTGCAAACATTTCCAAGAATGGATCAAGATATGTCCAAAACTAATATTATTCTCACTGTGTCCTTGTATCCTAGATCATTCATTTGTACAGTATTTAAAACCAGTAATGTAGCAATAAAAGTACAGTCAGTGGGGCAGGTGCCTTTTTTATGTGGACCAAGCTTGTAGGAATATGAGTTATGGGCTCAGCAAGCTAGAGCACTGAAATGGTCAGCTGCAAAGTTGGTAGCTCGGTGGTTCGAATCCCAGGTGCCACGCAGTGGAGTGAACTCCTGCTGTTAACCCCAGTTCGTGCCAACCTAGCAGTTCAAAAGCATGGAAATGCAAGTAGATAAATAAGTAGTGCCATAAAAAGCAGGAAGTTAAACAGTGTTTCATGTGCAGAAATGTGTTCAGCCATGCTGGTGACATGGCCATGGACTTGCCCAACACTGGCTGTTTGGTTTGGAAACAGAGATGAGCACCCATCTCTAGAAACGACTAGCAGGCAAGTGCAGGGGGAACTGTTATTATTTATTTTATTTTATTTTATTTTATTTCTATTTATGCTGTATGGGGCAGTATATGTATAAATTGAAATAAACAACAGTACTAGGATTCCTGACAGGGAATTAATCAATGTGGGGGGAAAGTGATGCTGAGATAATAAAAGATTATCCTTTCCCTTCTTGTTCTCTCACTCATCCAAAAGACAGCTCAAATTTTATAGCACTAACTGGGAAGTTATTATTTCTATAGATACAGAGCTACTATTTAAATATTTGGATATGTGGCCTTCACCACATGCGCATTTTGAATTACTGGCTCATGATGAAAATAATTAGAGAAGAAATATTTTAACCACATATGTAACAGGCAGGGCCCTGGATTGCTGAAAGTTAAACTTTGTTATCTGTGTTTGAAGATTTCCCACCCCCACCCCGGGAGATTATGGTTGTATTTGCTGATCTGCAAATTCATTCATGCCAGAAGTGAAAGTTCAGTTAGAATCTTTCTAGTCATATCTCATTATCATAGCCAAACATGGACTGTACAATTTCGAATGTAGGCAAAATTTCTAATGTTACTTTTAAAAGTAATTAGTTGCACTTATAGTTCCAAAGGCCCTGAAAGATATAGTCGCCATTAGAGATGAGCACAAATCAGAAAAATGGTGATTCATTTTGATTTGTGATTCATCAAGGTCCAAGAATTACCAAAAAATGAATTTACCATTGTTTCCCGATGAATAAATGAATCAATTTGTAAATTTATTTATTTATTTTACTTTGAAAGCCTGTAAAACGATTGCCAAGGCACCTAGAGATACCAAATTTGCACGGAAGATTTCTGTCAGTATCCTCTACAAGCCCTGCAAGTTTGGTGATGGTTGGGTTTCAGACAAAGAAACTGTATTTGCCTTGAGGGCCATTTTATACCTTAGTGAATCAACAAATCAAAAATTGCCCAAAATTCTCCAGTTTGTCTTCCTTGGCAGTATCAAATTTGTTCAAATACGAATCAACGAAGTTGTGATTTTTTTAAAAAAAAAACAATTTTGGAATTCATTTTTAAATCGTGCCCATCTCTAGTGGCCATGATCGTTATACTTCTTAAAAGTAACTCTGGACTTGGTTGATTCTCAAAAGGTAGCTACCTAAAACCTCATCTGCATTCTCACAGCCATTACCCTTAGCCCAAAGCAAACTCCCTGTCTGTCCATCTTGCCATCTCATGAGTGCCACCAGCAAAATATGAGATAGCAGCATGAGGCACAGCCCAGTCATATACCTGAACTGTGAGATCATCCTTTCCCACTCTTCAACAAAGCCACACCCCCTGTAACTATGCAAGTCACACCATAAAAAAAGACAATACATGGTGCCGTGTTATTTTATAACCATAAAATAAAGCACTTAGGTGTTTGTCAATGGAGGACATAAAGTACAAGTTACTCATTTTTTAAAGCCAGTTACTCCTTGTCTCCGAATGTAGGTCAAGTGGTCTATTTGTCTCAGTGGAATGATGCAAGTGCTGACGTTTAACTCCAAAGAGCCTGCTGCTTCAGTTTTATGGTTGGGCTAAGCAATTTACATGTGAAATTTTATGCAAACGTTATGCTGCTATTACTCCCCAGGTTGGGAAAACTCCTAAAACCTAATTAAATCAGGCTACTGAGTTTAAAAAAAAAACTGGCAGCAGGACCACTTTGTGTTTCTCTGTTTGTTGTTTAAACCCACATTAATGTTTGCCTGTGGGTACCAGGAGTTCATGGCTGAAGTAACTCTGGACAAGGCAGATGCCTGAAAGAGCATATTTATTCATATTTATCCTCAATTTCTGATCACAGTTGTTGATTCAACACAGGGACCATCAGCTTTACATTCTATTGACTTCATAACCACACAGCAGCAGCTCTCCATCTGACACCACATGCTCTACAACCTGACACTGAAATGATGAACTGCTTCTTTAAACAGGCCTCCATGCATACCTTTAATTATTGGGATCTGGTGAAAGAACTCATTCAGCTGAATCCTTTTCTTGAGGAGAATAAGCATTCCAAGACCTGAAGGAATCCTTCATTTGCTCCTATGTATATGGTAAAGCTGGAGACACACACACATACATAATCAGCAATATAAATGCAGATAAAAGGCTTTATTATTTTGGTTTTTCTATAAAATTGCTACTGAAAACTGCACAAGCACTTTTTAAATGCACCACAGTTTTGTTTTTCAAGGAAATTCCTCAAAACAAGCAATCAGAAGAAAATGTAAATGCTACCCCTGTTTGAGACTTTCTTTTGAATGAAACACTTAGAGTCACAGAGTCATAGAATCATAGAGTTGGAAGAGACCTGAAGGACCATCTAGTCCAACCCCCTGCCATGCAGGACCCCCCACCATCACAGTATTTCCGACAGATGGCCACCCAGCCTCTACTTAAAAACCTCCAAAGAAGGAGACTCCACCACGCTCCGTGGCAGCATATATTCCACTGCCAAACAGCTCTAACTGTCATGAAGTTCTTCCTAATGTTTAAATTGAATCTCTTTTCCTGTAGTTTGACATCATTGCCCCGAGTCCTAGTCTCTAAAGCCATGGAAAACAAACCAGCCCATTCTTCAATGTGACATCCTTTCAAATATTTAAACATAGCTATTATATCCCCTCTCAGCCTTCTTTTTGTAAGGCTAAACATTCCCGGCTCTTTAAACCGCTCCTCTTCATCAGTAACATATGGAACAAGTGGCACCTGCAGCCAGAACATAACAAGATGAAACAGAAATAGCTAATGGAAAACTGTTATAACTTTTTAAAATATTGAAAGTAGATGGCCTGCCAACTAGTGGGAGTCTTACTAATCCAACTGGTAAAAGGTGTTGCACTAGGAATTTAAAATCAAAGTGGAGAGCCACAAGAGCCAGGCTTATTTCCTTAAGTCAATCAATGTGGCACTCTTCAGTAGAAATGCAGTATATCCAGAATAATGTTTATAAAAGCAATTGCAATGGCCAGAATTCTGTAAACTCAATTCTATAATTGTGAGTAGACATGGGCACGGAGCGGCGAAATTCTCGTTTCCGTTACCGTTTGTCGGTCTGATTTTTCGTTGTAGTTCATGGCATCGCGGCGATCGCGCAATGCCAAGCAGCACAGAAAAAAAGTTTTAAAAATAAAAAAAAACCGATTCCCGGCCATAAAAGCAGGCGGAAATATGCCTGCCTCAGTGAGGGCACCTACCAGAGAGGGGTGGTTTCTGGGGGGTATTAGGTATTTTAAATGCCTGGTTTTTTATAGTAGCAGCAGTGGGTTTTTCTTGCAATAAAATGTCTCCATTTATTTTATTTTATTTTATTTTATTTTTTATTTTTTACACCTGCACATGCACAATGATGGGCTGGCCATGGGATTTGACCATGCAAATTTTTGGACCCATTCCACCAATCGCATGGCCAGGTTTTGACTGAGACTTCTGGATGTGCCAGAGGGCATAAAAAGCCCACCAACCCTAACCCTAATCCTAACCCTAACCCATACGCCAGTACACTGTCCTTCTTAGTGGGTCAGAGGCACCCAGAGGTGCAGCCCACTAACCCACCCTAACCTTAACCGTAACCCTAAGCCTAGTCCTTACCCTAACCCCAACCCTAACCCAGATTCGTACGTAAGTACGCTTCACTTCTTAGTGGGTCAAAGTAGAGGCACCCAGAGAGGTGCCTCCAACTCCAGAGCCCACTACCCCTCCCCTAAGCCTAACCTGTACGACAGTACGCCAGTGTGCTTTCCTTCTTAGTGAGTCAGAGGCACCTAGAGAGTTGCCTCTGCCACTTACCCCCCAACCCTAACATAATGTAATGTATGGTACGCGGCGGCTACCCGTTACACTTCCCTTCCCTTCTTAGTGGGTCAGAGGCACCCAGAGAGGTGCCTCCCAGAGCCCACTTACCCCAACCCCAACACAAACGACAAACGACAAACAGAAACAACAAATTTTTGAAAATTTCCACGACAAACGGAAACGACCTGAAACGGGCCTGTCCCGACAAACGACAACTCGAAATGTCATTTTTTCTGGTCGTGCCCATCTCTACCTGCCACATTTAGTTTGCAAGATCTGGGCAAACCTGTGAATGACAAGTAATTCTTAAGCTTACATTGTGGAGCAATTTGACATCATCATCATCATCATCATCATCATCATTCTGCCACATTTCTACTCTACCTTTCCATTATTAAATGCAATCACTGTACAACATAACAAACTGACATTCAGTAATAGAATCAATAAAATCAAATAAGTTCCAGTGGGAGTTATTTGTTAATAAAACAAATTCCCCTGAACTCCAGTCACTTTTTTCATCTCACTAGATTCAACCATTTGACACTTCTTTGTCATGGCTAATGCCTAAAAGAACAGCAAATTCTTAAAGCCAAGAAGTGTCTTGCTATTTTGAACACCATGCAGACTATGCTTTCCTTGTTACACAAGTCCCTTAGTTTTCTGCAATCAACTGTGCCAATAACACACCACCGACCAAGGCTTAACTGCTCACATATGTGACAAGAAGATAAAAGTCTCCCCGTTCACTTGAGGTTTGAAAGCATATTTCTGCTCGGCCAAGAGCTTTAATGACCAGTTGAGTGTGAAAGTGTGTTTGCCACAAGTTCATGATAGACCCGTGGGGTCAGATGCAAGATTTCCTTTAAAATGCCTCTGTGGGTTGCTTACCTAACCAACCCCCATACAGGCAAGCTTCCTGGACAGCAGACAGGCCAGCTGTCCCCACAGCATAATGTGTGCATTCAGACAGATGGATGGAGTATTTGGCAAGCAGATGCAGGCTGACCTGCGCAGTGTTCCAGGTCACCTGCCTCCTCGAAGTGTGGAACAGCTTGCCATTCATGCACATAGTCTCCTCCCCATGGGGAGAAAACAACCCCAGTGTTATCTAGGACGTGGGGAAGTCAACTGATAGGAAAGCATTCCTGGGTGCCTCTAATCACTGGTGTGCAATGTGCCGAGGAAATAGATATAGGCAGCAGAAGGACTGAGCAAACAGAGCGCCAGGTGTCAGGTGACTGGAGCTAGATATATCGCCTTGGCCTCTGAACTATTCCTGTGGCACAGAAACCTGGGGCATAAAATCCTCTTTGATGGATCTCACAAGCCTTTCAGGAGTGCCTTTGGAAGTTCAGAATTTCCTGAATGCCCCTTTTGTCCGTTGTAGCTCCGAGACGGCGCGGAACCAAACTCAAGTGCTGTGGATTAGGCAGGAAGAAAGTTATTATTAAGCAATTTTGAGATCTTTTCAGGTACAGCTATATGGTCCTCACAGGCAATGCATATTGTATGAACAAGCACTTTTCCTTTTTGCATCTGGATATAGCTTTGAGCTCAGAAATAAAAATATAGTGTAAACGGAATTCATTGCATTGACATTTGGCCTAATGGATTAGTTTTATAATTATAGGTTTAGGAGACTCTACTATTGCTTTGGACAGCTTAAAGTTGCAGCAAGAACCACTCTGTTAATATGGCACAGATACCTTCAAGTGGCATATAGATGAGGAATGTGTGCTGTTTTCAGGAAAATGTGCAAACATGAACTGAAACATAGGTATATTTTGATTCTGAAGTGACGACAGCACAGAGCAAGGAGCCATGCTTCACACCCAAGGCATTACAACATAACACGACATCCTTCATAGACTAATCAGCATTTGTAGGGCTGGCCCACCAGTAATAAAGCTCAAGAAGACTCCAATAACATAAACACAAGGGAGGCCCTAAACTGAGATTAACCCAGAGAGAGAGAGAGAGAGAGAGAGAGAGAGAGAGATGAGTTGCTGCCATCATTTTTAATTCACACAAGACAACTCACTATGCTTCAATTTCACAGAAAATGTGCAAATACCAGACTCATAATTAAATAAAATCTATCCAAGTTGAATAATAGCAAAAACCTCACTATCTTCTGGTGAGAAGCCCCACCACCACCACCACACACACACACTTTGCTGTTTGAAGAATAAGTAGTCCAGGGTTGTATTACCACTGACTCCTGTGGGTTGCTGACTATCAGGTGTATTTTAGCTAAATTATAGTGCTGGGCAGAAATCTGATCATACATGCTTTCTTTCCAGAGAAACTCATGATGTTCCCAGGACACATTTGTGGCTCATGCTGTCCCAACTCATAAATTGTTCTTAACCTGTAAAAAAATAATAGATATTAAGTATCCCAGTCTCAGACAATAGCTAGTTTATTTTCAAAATTAAATTTCTTATGTAACACTTAAACTGTAATTTTGCAAATGTCTTGATAAAATTTTAAAATTAAAATCTTGTCCTCCATGGATGCAGGCCTGCATCACAAGGGATGTGATGAATATTCTTCTTTTCAGGCCAAAACTTCTCCCTGCAACAGCTCAAAAACAAACAAACAAAACAAAAAACAACCATCAAATCTGCAGCAACCAGCCTTCTTTATAGTCCAGCTCTCACTTCCATAGATTGCTATGGTTTTTCCAGTAGTGATGTATGGAAGTGAGAGCTGGACTAGAAAGAAGGCTGATTGCCGCAGATTTGATGCTTTTGAGCTGTGGTGCTGGAGGAGACTCTTGAGAGGCCCCTGGACTGCAAGGAGATCAAACCTATCCATCCTGAAAGAAATCAACCCTGAATGTTCACTGCAAGGACAGATTTTGAAGTTGAGGCTCCAGTACTTTGGCTACCTCATGAGGAGAGAGGAGTCCTTGGAAAAGTCACTGATGTTGAGAATGATAGAAGGCAAAAGCAAAAGGGGACAGCAGAGAATGAGATGGTTGGACGGCGTCATCGATGCAACCCACAGGGATTTGACCAAACTCTGGGAGGCAGTGGAAGATAGGAGGGCCCCTGATTGTCAAAAATTGTTAAAGCTAAGGATAACCCTTTACTGTTTTCTCCACAGGAGTCTGCTACAGGGAGAATTCATTTAACCCAATGCTTTCTTTCACAGATGCTGATTGTACTTCTGAAGTTGTTCAAGTTAATCGTACCATTTCTGATTATGTAAATGCTGAAGCTAATGATGTTATGTGTGTTGACAAAAATGTTATGTTTCCAAGGTTTCTAATGTATTTCTTTTGAAACCAGGTACAGAGTTTAGAGAGAAAGTTCCTAAGTTTAGACATGATCCTAGCCCAGACGCCGGGTTTTCATAGCTGCTCATTAGAAGCATTGCTTATTAGGCATCCCACCACTGCCATCATGCAACAGAATGCATGGGATAGGCTATGCAGCTCATATGTCTTTGCCCTTCAGCCCCACACCATTGCTTAATCCAACATCTGGTTCTTGAGGTTGTTGCCTCACTCGGCCTAATAGGAGGGCTCTCCCAGAGGAAGCCTGTGACAATCATCTACTGGAGAATATGAGCAGGAGAATTTAATTGCCCTCGTGTCCTGCTTCTAGGCTTCACACTGATACCTGCTATGGAAAACAAGATGGTGGACCAGGGTATAAAATAGACCAGATCCACTAGATAACATCATACATGATGTTCTGTACCTTGGAACAAAAGAAGAACCGAAGAGCATATATTTGTAGCAAAGTACCTCTGTCACTGAATGTATGCTGTTTCACATGCCACCCTGTGGATAGCTACTTATAAACATAATACTAGGACATGATGGCAATTTAATTTAATGCTTGTTTCTAAACAGAGGCACAGGCTAGATGGCCATTAACCAGGGTGATGCAGATTTCAATATTGTGATGATAGCTCCTGAAGCCTACCTGGTCCTGGAGCTTCATTGTTCCTTAGCAGACTATGAGGATAATACCAAGCCCTAGTTGTCCTTGGGTGCAAGACATTAGGGGAATGTGGTAGGCCATACAATTGCCCCTGAGAACATTTGGGTTCAGGGATTATTTCTGTAACCTGGTGCCTGAGTCCTCCTGTCTTCCCCTTTGATCCAGGACTCCCTCTCCTCCTTCTCACAGGTGGATATCATCAGCCAGCTTGCTCACAGCTCTGGGTCATCCATCCCCCTTGTCTACCAGAAGCCCAGGAGCTATGGCTTCAGACAGCACACCCAGGGTGCCATTGGCACCCCCTCACGCTACCTGTTCTTTATCCTACCTGCATCATCCCAAGGCCAGTCTCAAGAGTGTATTTATTTAGATCAAAGCCACCTGGACCTGGGAGTACAAGGTTACTTTGCTTTGCCCTTTAGTCAAATGCTTTGAAGATGTCTTTGGTGTCATTTTACTATTTAGTCAAATATTGTCTTATCACCAGTTAGTCCCTTGCTTTCTTAGTTTGCCTTTTTATGGAGAAGAAATATTTTATGATACCAACTGGTGCTGCAAATGCCAACAGCAATAGAGTTGTACAAGGTCAATAAATTTTTTGTTTGGGGAACCTAAACTACAGGCCATTCGCAGGATGGAGTTGCATATCTCAGCTCACTTGGAAGGAACCAACCGCTGCTGTTCTCCAGGGGCTCTTTGCAGCAAAAAGGATGTGACCTGTATCTCATTTATTTTGCTGTTATTCTGTCATCTTGCACTTTCCTGTATTAGTGCTTTTCTTTGCTAAATTACTTTATATGATTACTATTTTAAAAAGCCTTCCATAGCCTATTACACAGGCCTCACAAAGCCTTAACTTTGGATGATGATGATGATGATGATGATGATGATGATGATGATGATGATGATGATGATGATGATGATGATGATGATTGCTTCATTATTTTCAGGATAATTGTCTCTCTTCTGCTGCCATCCTTGTATTTACAGTTACCATAGGATTGGTTTTCTTTGTTTGCTGTGTTAATTTGATGTTTATTTCTGAATTTTCTTCATGTCTATAGTGTGTTGTGAGCCACCCAGAGTAGTGGCCTTCTAAAAACTAATATATGTTTCGGATCTATTGCATCATCTTAAAATCAATCGTTCTGTGATATATTTCTGTTGAGGCTTTTCCTACTTTGTCATCTGTGAAATAATTTTTTTTAACCTTTCCTCACTGCTTATTGAATCCAAAAGAACCTATTGCCACCCAGGCAGGACAACCTCTCTGGCTTTAGAGTTGTACAAGGAGTTGCCAAAAGCATACAGTTATGTATATTCCTTTATTACAACAAACATGGATTTTGGAATTTTTAAATGGCCAAAACAACTTACTTCTTTTTATTTTTTTTTGTTGGGTCTGTATATGTGTGTCCAGAACACTTTATTTTTTTAAAAAATATCTGCCTTGATCCCCACATTTTTATGCATACTTAAACATGCATTATAAAATGCTTTCCCTCAAAATATGCATTTCCATTCTAATAACATTTTCTCTCAATTTTTATTTTATTCTATTTTATTGCATGAAGAACTACACTGGGCCACTGGAGAAGTGTAAAAGTTTGTGGATAACTAATTCTCATCCATGCATTAGTCCAAGAAGGGCAGATCAGGTTGGTTTATATCAGAAGAAGTAATAAACACTATATTCTTCACACAGCACTAAAAATCTGGGACACAGAGAACTATTCACAGTGGCATTTTTATAAGGCACTTTCAAAATGGTTTACATTTTCCTTCCTGCTATGAAATGTTAAGTGGAAATTATCTATCTGCGAGCAAGCCCCTTCCTCCCGCTCATCAAAGACATTCACAGTCTGGCTGTATTTTAAAGCCAGCAAAAGGCAAAGTTATCTGAAATGTAGAAACAGAGAAGTGTATTTTGGAGCTTACATGTCTGCTACATCTTACCCACCACAGATCAGATTCCATGCAATATGGATGAGTGGGGTAAAATATCCCATGGCCATACATGTCTATCATGGCACATGCATCTTCAGCCCCCCCCCCAATCTGTGATGAGCACCTCCTTTGCAAGTGCAGTAGTGTCTAAATAAGGGACGGGGACACTTTGGCCCTCCATATGTTGTTGGACTAGATGTAATGTATGCCACCCCAGAACCTAGGGCAGACTAGGAGGGGCTAAGGAGAACTGGAGTTCAACATTATTGCTGCATGAGAGTGCAACAAATGATATTGTGTGGTAGACCAAATCAATATTATGCAATATTACTTTGAAACTGGACCTTGGATCACCACCAAATTTGGCACAGATGCAGCAGCTAGTCTGCTCTTGCTTAATGATTATATGGGGACATTTGGAGCAAAATGTTTTCCAGGTATGGTTTTTAAATGTAAGACCGACCCCCAGCACAGAAATAAGCAATCGTTTTTTAAATCTGCAGATTGAAAAGAGAGAAAAATGCATTTAAAAGACCAACAATTTCCTAATTGTCAAATTGGGATCATACTTGGAAAAGTATTCCTGTGAATACCATACACACACAGGACTGTCTCACATAAGCATTATCCCAGCTAAATACAGTACTCCTCCTGTCCAGGTATCTCCCATCCCACTCAATGACTGTGTGTAAAAGAACAAAGCACCACATATTATCTTTAAAAAGAAAGAAAGAAAAAGGAAAGACCTGGTTAATTGTGTATCCTGTGTGAAAGTTCTTCTACATGAATTTGTTGCATTTTTGGAGAGCGGTTCATCTGATCTAGCCCATGTATTATTTGGGGTGGTGGGTAGATTTATAGGTGTTGTTTTTATTACAAATTGTAAATTTGTTTTTAAAGTGTATCACATTGTTCCTGTTGAAGTTTCATGTTAGAATTCCTACACTGCAAAGAGTGGCTTCTTTTTAATCATAACCAGCATTTAAACATGAATGCTCCATTCTGTATATTATTAGAAACAGATTTAAGATACAGCAGATGTAAAATAAGAAAGGCTTTGACTCTGATATACAGTCAATCACAAGGCCACATTTTTTCCTAGCAGTCCATAGGGCTTTACCTCATGTATTAAATGGCCACTTGGTAGTGCCGGTGGCTATTTTTTTTTGTAAATAAATAATAAATAAAATAAAATAAATTAGCCTAACACATCACTAGACTTCATTTATTGCAATGGTTATTTTTCATTCCAGTACATTTTCAGCTATGAAAACTGTCTGGATTTTTTTCACCATCATTGGTAGATGAATTCGTGTTCTAGAGCACTGTATACACACACATATGTGTGTCCTGGAGTAGAAGAGTCAGTGTCACCATGCTGAAATAAGACATTTTGCAAAGGCTAAATATACAATATGTAGGCTGCATATGGGGATGGATAAGATAAGATAAGATAAGATAAGATAAGATAAGATAAGATAAGATAAGATAAGATAAGATAGATAAATCTTTATTGATCCCACATCTGGGGAAATTTACTTGTTACACAGCTCCCAATATAAAAAACAAGTAAAGATTGCTAGGTGCACAAAAAGTGTAAAGTGTGTGTGAGATAAAACAAAATAGCTAATAGAGATTAAATAAAATAAGAAACCCAATATACAAATATTACACTAAAATTTGTATATAAAAATAAATATAAAGAGAAGCTACAGTATATATACCCCATATGAATATGGACACCCTAACAAAAATAAAATGCTGCTTTGTCAATTCGTTAGGTTACAAATCATTTCATAAGCTAATGAAATGAGAGACTCTGTTTCATTTTTGATAGTAACAAAATGGTCATTATTTCTGTTAAAAATGAACCATTTCATTACTATCTAAAATGGGCTCACCAGAGTCCAAGCACCATTTTTTGGTAACTCCCTTGGACTCTCCCATTTAAGCCCCCTAAATGTGAAGAGGTTTGAGGGTAAGGGGAGTGCCTCTAGGAGCCTTTTTTCTAATTGGACTCAGAAAGAAGCCAAGCTGTGGTGATTCATTTCCATTTCCATTTCGTTACTAACATAACTACTTTAACATTTTGTTATTAACCAAATGAAATGAAATGGGGATGGAAACAAAATGAAAACACTATTTTTGTTTTGTTTTGTGCAGTGGTGGTACTAGCGGATGTGGAGGCAGAGGCAGCAAAAGGTAGGGAAGTGACAGGGGCAATGGGAAGGAGATTTTAGTATCTCTTGGTATGTGGAAGCCCATTCTACAGGGCTGATGAACCAAGGAACACATGAGTGGTTCATTCAGGAAAAGTTTGGAAATTCATGGTTCGTGGACTTCAACGAACCAAGACAAACCTCCATTCTGCTGGTTCATGTCTCAGTATGGAATGAGCCTTCAAGTGCTGGTTCATGTCTCAGTATGGAATGAGTCTTCAAGGAATCTTGCTTGCTGATTTCCAATTATTTCATGATTCCATCGATGGGCTCAGAAGCATTTAAAAAGACAAGAATAACGTGCATGCTAAGAAGTGGACTCCCAGATGTGGGAGAAGACAGAAGAAACAAGTAGTAGGATTTTTAAAATTTTATTTGCTTTTTTAAAAAAAATCAGAGGTAGGCTAAATTGGGTTGTTTGAGATAGGTATGCCATGTGCATGTAAATATTCCCATTGTGACATAACACATCTCTACCCAATCTCAAACAACCCTACCGAGTTTTCACCAATCCTCTCCAAAAGAGTCATGTAGCCAAGCTGTGACTCTCAAAAATATGTTCAGTGGGACTTACTCCAATAATACTTTTATCTTTTAAAGATTTTAAAAGACTTTTATTTTTTAAAGATCTTTGACCAATGTACTTAATTATAATTCATTGTAAGAATAAATAGGGATAATATTTGACTCATATTCGGATTCTTGCTATCATTTGTCTGGAGTTAGAACTATCTTTCCCATCTGGTTTTTTCTGGATGGCCTGAGCTACACTACCCATCACCTGTAATGGAGGAGATCTGAAACCCTGGTCTAGTATTTGGAAAGCTTGTCAGAGGCTGAGTTAGAAATCAGTCTAGGAATTGCTAGAACAAACTGCCCTCACATAGTTCTTTCCCGATGCATTAAAAATGTTTGCAAATGTGTGCTATTTATAAATGCAAATAATATCCTGCTTTTTTCATTTTCTTCAGGGCTGGAAATGTACAAATGTATGGTGTTTTGCTTTTTGACTATAACTTTCTGCATTATGATGGTGATCATTGCATTAGTTTAAATATTGATGATGATTTAAAAATTCTGAAGCATGATAAGAGTTTCCAGATAGTTTAGATTAGTTAATCCTTAATAAACCATATTTTATGTGTAAAACTTTTGTATGTTACTGCTAGCATATTTACAGTCTAATGATAAGAGGAATCTCTGTTTTAGTTTTTTTCTGATTACGGCTACTCACAAAATCGATTTGTGTAATTTGATGTATAAACAAAGGCCCTCTGAGTTAACACAAAGCCAAAGACATGCCGCCTGAGCAGAAGGATTGACCACATCTTTAAACTATTACAGATTTTTACTTTGTGAATGTTCATTGGAGTACTGAAAGTTGTCTGGAAGACCACACAGAGTCTGATGTTCAACAAAACTGGAGTTACCATAATAGGTTGAGAGTTTTTTTCACTGCTTGTAGCTTTTAAGGTTTGCAGCACTCTCTGGCCATTAATCTCCTCCTGTTTATTGCAGAACAATATAACATTTTAAATGACTAAATTGAAATTTAATAAGTCACTTTGGGGGTTAGGCTTTAGATGCACATTGGACAGAACATTGTTTTTTTTTTCTGTCACTTTTTGGAAACTCAGCGTTTCATAGGACCAAACACTTCAGCTGGCTTCTGGTGTTGAGAATGTAATTTTACCATTCCAGGCATCTGGCTTTCTTAGGACTTTTTAATGCACCTCGGAAGCTGTATGACATTTTAAAGGGGCTTGCCATGGGAAAGGCAAGGGGTGGGGCACCCCAGGCACAGCAATTAGAGGGCACCAAATCACCTACCGCCCCCTGCCATCTCCGAGTGCGGCTGCAGGCAGGCAAGTGTGTGAGAGCAGTGGCTGCAGTGCCCTCCTCCTACTCCAACTCTTCGTTGCCACGTGCAGAAAAGGACCATGTGCTGGGTGGATGAGATGGAGTTGAGGAGGGCCGGAGGGGCACAAAAAAAACCTTTGGCCCAAGGCACCCCAAAACCTTGCTATGCCACTGCGTGTGCACGCATGCACGCACACACACACACACACACACACACATACAGAGAGAGAGAGAGAGAGGGGGAGAGAGAGAGAGAGAGAGAGAGAGAGAGAGAGAGAGAGAGAG
>JAHTLZ010003526.1:69434244-69472373 GCA_023846285.1 Phrynocephalus versicolor
AGAGAGAGAGAGAGAGAGAGAGAGAGAGAGAGAGAGAGAGAGAGAGAAACAGAACAGAAAAGCTTTCTCAGACATACAAACCTACTATAAGAACAATGGCAGGGGATGATCATGGCAAGCTGCATAGCTTTGTCCAGATGCCTCCTTTTAAAAAATACGGTACATCAACACAGACACCAGTTCTTCAAAACAATCTAATGAACATTCACAGCTTCTGGAGATGGGATATTAGCAGAATCTGACACTTCCTGCCAGATACATTCATCAGAGAAATGCCTATGTAATCCATGTCTGTTACACATATATAAGCCAATATTATGGCATCTCTTAATATTCCAGAGGTGTTTTTCAACCAGGAGATGGAAGATTCCTATCTGTTTTTCAGTCTTGATTGCAGTAAAAGCCCAGAGGAACTACATTTTAAAATTGTCATCTGAATTAAAAAAAAAAAAACCTAAATATGTCTTTCTTTTATTTGCACAACCCTCTGGGTGTCAAACTCTGTCCTCTATATCCAAATATATGCATCAGTTTATAAAAATATAAAATGTATTTCTATAGAGAGATATAAATACAGGTATGATACAGACTCGTATTACTTGCAGCTGCCAGCATAAGGAGAATGAGGGAACAGCCTAAATTACTGCTCCAAATTGCTACTAGTGAATAAATTACTGCTTTCACTTCTTGTCTTGCACCAAGTCCTACAGCCAATGCACAACAGAGAAAGCAAGCTTTCTTATCTAGGAGCAATTCACTATACCAGTCTGGCCCATTTTACTTACACCAATGGCTGCAATAAGAATCTGGCCATATTTTTAAAAAACACACATGCTTTTAAAGTTCTGTGTGTGTGAAGACAGAGAAGGGAGAGGGATGGAGAGATACCCAATACCTTGACACAACTTTAATTTTGGGCCGCATGTATATAGTTGATTTGTAAATTTCAAAATCTAGACATCTGAAGGGGTTGTAGAACTCTCAAGAGTTTGAGGGCAGATAAGTAGCACAAAGAACTGGAATTCTTTATGCTTAAATAATTGTTGGAACATCATGACAATGATTAAAATGTGGCTGAAATCTGGTAGTAAGTTGGCAGCTAGAGTAGGTCCATTGAATCAGTGGGGTTTTCGTGAGTCAAGTCCTCTGTAAGTTCCATTAATTCAATGGACCTGTTCTAGATCTCCCTGAAGGTTAGTGGATCCTGACTGAGGGGAACGACCAAAACAGTTCTGCAAAAACACCTTTGACAATGACATGAAGTTGCCCCGGGTTCACCCAGACCTGGCCCACGACCGTACCAAATGGAAGGCAAAAACAAGAATAGCAGACCCCACCACCAAGTCTGATGAACCTTAAGAAAAAGAAGAAGTGTCTCTCCACAAATAACCCTATTTCTTGTTTTGCAGCATCACTGCTAAGTGATTTTCCTTCTCCATCTGGATGCCCAGCTGCAGCAGTGTTTGAAATGTGTTCATGGCAGTGGGAGTCATTTATTCTCACAGGTGACATTGCACTGCACACAACGGAGCCACTTGAACTCAGCTGAACCACCCAATTAGTTCCATGATTACTTTCATGACCTCTCCTAATTTATGAGCGCAGAGGTCACGCAAGTGAAAGACTAAAACCGACACAAATTTAGGAAGCAACAAGAGAGGTGAAAGGTCAAAGGTCAGGCCATAGGGTCAAATGGAGATGACAGCAATAGGCCACATGACAAATAATCCACATACTACTTTCTGTAGACAAAGCCCCTTTCCCCCTGCCTAGCAACCTTGACAGAAGCAAAAGTTACTTCACTCAGGAAAATATATTGATTTTCTTTTTGTCACAATAAAAATGTTCTTATAGTTGTTAAATGTGGGTAAGGGCATGGAAAGTTCAGTCAGATCCCATGCAGAGAATATTTAGTAACCTTTAAAAATATATGACTGAATACATTTGTTTTTCTTTTTAAAAGAAGGGAGATGAACATTCAAAGCCCTTAGATGACACAATATCTTAGCCCTTGTATATATGTCATCATAACTGTCTAAACTGAAAGACAGCCAATATATCATATCTATAGCTCTCCTGATGTGAAAACCTGTCTGTGGCGTCATATACAACCTTGGGTTGTATGTAGCTCTCTAGGTACTATGAAATCACAACTCCCATCATCCATCAACATTGTCTATGGAGGTAAATACTATTTTGAGTTGCTGTATCCAAAAGGCAGCATGTCCACAATGCTATGATCAAACACTCATGCCCACCAAATTCATTTGTTAAAAGAAAAAAATAACTCCAAACTACAACTCTACATGTGACTACTAGAGATGGGCATGAAACAGAAATATAGTGTTTCGTGTCGATTGTTTCATTTCATTTTGTTTCGTTTCATTTCATTAATAACAGATTTTTAAAATAATTTTGTCACAAAGCAAAATGATTTGAAAGGCTATAAATAATGGGGATCTTTCCTTTTTTATTTAACAGGGAGCCCACTGTCCTAAATCAAGACCCTCCTTAAACCTTTCAAACAAATAACCCTCTGTAAACAAGCAGGAAACCTAAGGGCTAGCTGCTGCAGGGAGAGATCAAAGAGATAAGCTCAACAGCTGATCGGCAGGAGGAAGGAGAATATAAAAATAACCTCCATTATCCTACTTAATCAGGGACAGCCAGCGCAGGGAAGGGAAGAGCTTATCAGCTAGCTAGCTTCAGGTAGGCAGATCAAGATCGGAGATAAGTAACAGCTGAGGCATGGGAGGGAGGGAGAAAAACAAATCAATCACTTTGAAAATAAACCTCCTATTCTCAAGACAGCTGGATCACCACTAGGACAAATAATTTCAATTCCGAAACAAAAAATGGTGGTTCATTTCACTTCTTGATAACATGCTGTTTGCAGTTTTGTTTCATTTTGTAAAGTTTCATAAGCTTATGAAACGACAAAACGGTGTGCATTTTTTCATAAGGTGTGCATCCCTAGTGACTACATTCTCAAATAATCTGAGAATTGTATTTGAGTATTACTGTGCCAATTCATATTGCATACTCTTTGTGCCACTCTCCATACCCATATTAGGCATCTTCTATTGAACCAGGGTTGATTTGGTGCAGGAGACTATACTGCTCTTTAAAGTGCCTTAAATAAACCCCAGGGTTGGCACTTTGATCTGCCTATGGGTCTGTCCTGACGCCACCTGCATTCTGCCTTTGCCCATATCTTTCTTGTCTAGTTTTTCCTTGCTTTTATTCTAAGTGGCATAGCACTGCATCACTTTTGCAGACATAAAGACCCGAGCTCCTGAGTGATGCAGTACTAAAACCAAATAGCTTATGTTTTTAAAAATAGAATCAACAAAGGGAAACAGTTCAGACAACAGGATATCCTGATGAGACAACACCCTGAATCACCTCAAACACGTCACCAAGATTCCCATTAGTATAGGGAAATGCCTCCAGTCCACACGTAGAATACAGCAACATGGCCATTCACACAATCACAAATGGATAAAAACCCAGCACATTCTAGAACAGTGGACCTCAAACTTGGGTAACTCTGGTGTTCTTGGACTGCAATGCCCAGAAACAGCCAGCACAGCTAGTGGTGAAAGCTTCTGGAGCTGCAGTCCAAGAAAACCTAGGTTACCTAAGGTTGGGAACCACTGCTGTGGAATGATTTGAGATAAACACCCTCCTTACAGATGTTCAAAAATAAAATATTCCTGGAAGAAAAGTGTTGGGGGTGTTGAATGTGGGGAAATTTTGAATCTATTTGTACCATGCTGCATTGCACTTTCTCATGTATTTTCCTCATGAGGGAGGAGCCAGCTGAAACTTTGCACTGGGTGTTTCTCATCACTCTGGACAGGGAGGTACACAGAACAAAACATGTTGATGTAACTTCTTAAGAATGTTTTGTGAACTTCAGTCTGAAAGACAGATTTACTTCCCTAATGTCATTCAATAAAACCCCACTGTCACAAAACTTTATGGTGACATGTATGACAACTGAAGATAAGGTTAACCATGGATTTCTGGATGAAATGCTTGTCCCAGAGACCTTTAGCTTAACTTCAGAATGGGGGAGAGGGAAGGGAGAGAGAGAGCAGGAAAGAATAGTTTGCCCTATTATCAGCGTATGATATTTTGAAATATAAACTTTCTGACAGGCTTTGAGGTGTTTGCCAAAAGCCATTCCATGACATTCTTGGCTGTAAATGGATGTTGCTCAGGTATTTGGGCAAACTGTTCTGTCTGTGGAAAAATGGAAACAGACTGACTCCTGATTCAACTCTTTAAAAATGAGAGGGATGTGCTGGTTACACTTAATTTTGCTTTCCTTCCTTTTTAAATACGAGCCTCACCTCAAAGGCATAGTATGTGAAGAAGGGAATTGCCCCTAAGGATCCATAGAGTCAACCATGGATTTCTACAAAATCTCCCTGACAACTTATTGTCATGTTCTGTTACTCCTGGGGGATATATATACTTATTGTGACTGGTACAAGAAGAATCATATGTTTCAGATGCACCAAAAAGCTAATACCTATAGGGGAATAATGCAGAAAGAAGAAAAATAAATACCAGCCTTGGGTTAATCTTGGGCTGGAATCCACCATCCCCACCCCCATTTTACAAATAATTGTTATCCAGACTGAAGCTGTTTGGGTGAGCAACAAAACATTTCTATCTCTCAAGAAAAAGAGAAGTCCAGTAGCCATGAGTCAAATTCCAGATAGACTCACCTGGATGATTGAGAATCTTCACAGGCATATTGTTCTCCAACTGTTCCTGGAGATTTCAGAACAGGATGAAAATCAGAGTGGTGGATAGCAAACATTTACTTTATGATACACATACCTTAAATCAATAAAAAAGAGACTAGATCAGGGTGGCATGCAAAAATAGGTAAGTCATTAACATGCACTTAAACTACAATTGGTATTCAACCCCATAGTCGGCATGTTGGCTGAAAACCTGTTGCTTAGCCCAGTAAATCTCACTAGAGTAGACACAGAGAATTAGTGGGAATTTGGTGGCATAGCTCTTCTGTATGTTCCATTGATTGGAATGGGTTTTCTTGAGTTGCAAGTTGTAACTTACTCTAGTATAATAGCTCACCACTCAAGTAGGACAATTTGAATCAAGGAACTTGATGCAGGAGATGGTGCACTCCATCCCTACTGATCCAGTGGGATTTAGTGTGCCTACTCTCTTGTGAATTACTATGCTAAGCAACAGAATTGCAGCCATTGAATCAATGGCCAAATGAGTCAGCACTTAATTGCATCCCATTAACTCAATGGGTCTAATTTCTTGGAGTCTACCAACTAGAATCAGGCCCAAATCAATATATGTGAAACTTTGATTCTTCAGCCCCCACCCCCTTCACAGCTAATCTGTGGTTTAAGTATGACTGATGTTCTTCGGATTTCTGCTCAATATATACACCAGCTATTTACCTATCTCAACATTATTTCTCATACTGGAGTTGTAATTTTCTGAGATTTTGCAGAAGGAGAGGACTAAAATGAACCATTTGAAATGGAGGGAAAAGCTATGCAGTGAAACCAAATCTGGAAATCGTTGTCCTAAAACCAAATAGTTCACAAGAGATTTAGAAGGAAAGGGAAGCTGCTATTTTCTTTAATAGTCTATAAATGAAACAGTCTTAATTTTAAAATCCTGCCTAAAGGTGTAAATTACAGAATGACAAAGGAGCCCCTTGAGATGTTCAAAGGTCTCCGTCACTTCATTTGATACTACTTTTTGTTAGGCGCTCCTATTCTAGCAGGAGTTTTTAAGGATGACGTTCTGTCTGTAGTTACCGGAATTAATTCTTTATAATGCAAAGTAACAATTGCATCATTCATAATGGGAGCCAAATTGGGCATTCTGAATCTCAGCTTTCTAGTTCACAAAGTGGCTTTATTTAATATTTTTATTATCCTTCCTATGCTAGGATTTTTTTAATGGGGGGGGGGACATTTTCTGACCCCAATGAGAATTCCAGTGTGTTATGGGACATAGGAACCCCTGCAACCAAGGGAGCTTTGTGTGTGCAAAATGAAATGTATTCCACCCAAACTACATGAAGCAGAAAACACACAAAGCAATAAAAGTAAACTACAGCCAGATAAAATCAATTGGAATGGAATGAAGTGACATGTGCAGTGCTTATATCATAGGGTATCATCTGATGCAGTGATGTCAAGCTTTCCCCAACAGAAGACATTCTGATTTTCCTTGAATTGTCCCTGTCTACTCAACCACTCTCAGGGCGGTTCATGCTCTGATATAATATAATATAAACCTTTTATATTGTTTTGCCTGCCTTTAAAAGCTGAAATTCAGACTTTTGAACTAAATGTTGTTGTACTGATTTTATAGGCTGGTTTTAGTATGTAATTTTCCTTTCCTTTTCCTTTCCTTTTTATTTCTTGGATATTGTTATTGTGTCCTATGTTTTGTTGTAAACCGCCCAGTGTAACCTTCATTGCTAGATGGGTGGTATAAAAACTGAATGAATGAATGAATGAATGAATGAATGAATGAATGAATGAATGAATGAATGAATGAAACATGTGCATCTTATTTGGTAAAAAGTGCCATGGGATATTTTTGTCACAATATGGTCCATTGGTTGGGACAGCAAAGTGTCCCAGTGTCTAACATCGATTGATTTGTTGGAATGAATTTTGTCTCAGACATCTCTTTGTAGAGAAGCCAAAATCTAGAACCATTGTTTACAATATTTTATATCTACATATTGAGTCCAATTCATTAGGTTCTGAAAAAAAACCATGATGGATGAATGTCCCATTCTGCTGCATGGTGGTAAAATTTGAATGCAATTGACTGAAGGAGCCTATTTGGTTGGATCACTCATGTGATCGTCCACTGAGTAGCCCACTTGACTTTTACTATATACAAGGAAGGAGGCAGCCATATCTCCTTATGTAATTCTTAAGCCTTCCAGCAACGTGACCTCTGCTTAGGCAAAGGCAAGTCAGAGACCAAACAGGACCACCATAGGTAGAGTGATACACTCCACTGTTGTTCAGTTGAATTACAATTCCAGGCATTGATTCTCATTAAGGTTCTACAGGAGGTCTCTCTAAAAACACAACCAGTGTCTATGTATTTTAAAAAGAACAGTCCTGATCTGCTGGAGATCATTAGTGCTGCCAACCTGAATTGGATATGAAACCAAATACAATGGCAATTTGAAATTCTAGATCTCTGTGTGAGAATACAAGCAGTCTTAACCTACTATAAGTATGATGCTGCAGAGTGCAAACAGTGTCATACCAGGTGGTGGCAGTGGTAGTAACCATGGTGGTGTTTGCTGCTGCTGCTGCTGCTGTTGTTATTAAAACCCCCAGGTTATGCCTATCATCAAGACATCTCTGTTGTATTCTGGTTGTAGCAATCAAATCTCAAATTTGTATTGGTTTCAAATCTGTTTCATCCTCATTGCTGGAGACAACAAATTCAGAGGGTGAAACTGCACTGTGCTTCTCCGCACTTGGAACAGGCATGGAGGCTGAGAATCATCATAATCAGTCAGCTGATCAGCAGAGATGATGTGATATTTTCTCACACCTAGTTCAATGCCATAGCACTCAATTTGCAGGCACATTGGTTCATCATGACAATCTCCATAGCCAGCCTCTCCTTACAAGTGGAGCCCAAAAGTGCCAGAACCTAGACTGGTTCATAGAACAAATGAAGAGTGGGTCTCTTGTGAAGCTAATGTTTCCTGGTTGCCTCTTTAAAATAGAGCATCACAGTACTTGTTTGGTGTCTCTCATGGTCTTGGAGGCCATAATATAGGGTTTTAAAGTAAAAAAAAATGAATTTACAAATTTGTCACTTTATCTGAAAAATGTAAATTTGTTTCCCCCCCTGATTTGTTGACCTTGATGAATCTGAAAGCAAAGCAAATCACCAGTTTTCTGATTCATCCCCATCTCTAATCAAGAGCAAGATGTGTCCAGTCCACATTGCCTGAAAAAGCGAAGTACAGTGGACCCTCATATAACAAGAGGGTTGTTTAACAGAAAATCCACTTAAAGGAAAACATTTCCAGAGACAGGGGAAAATTGCTTAACAGCAACACCTATGGGGTGAATCTGTACAACAGAAAAACAGTCACAATTAGGGATTAATCTGTTTTCATTGCAATCTTATGGGAAGTTTGTACAAAGGAAAATTTGCTTAACACATCTCATTTGGAACAAATTAATTTGTTTATACAAGGTACTAGAGATGGGCACGACCAGGAAAATTTTTTTTCCGAGTTGTCGTTTGTTAGGACGGGTCCGTTTCGGGTCGTTTCCGTTTGTTGCGATTTTTTAAAAAAATTTGTCGTTTTGTCGTGTCATTTGTCGTTTGTCGTTACCACCGCGATTTCACGTGATTTGATGTCCCATTGGCGTCCCGCAATCAGGGCCGGTGCTAGGTGTTTTTGCGCCCTAGGCGGCGGGTGGGGTGCGGGGGCAGGGAGCTGCAGGCGGGTGGCGGTGACGGGGGTCATGGGTGGGCGGTGGCAGCGGCAGGGGTGAGGGGCGGGCGCCCGGGTGCGTGGGCGCGTGGGTGGCGTCTGCGGGTCCCGCAATGACCTGGCCATGAGATTGGTGGAATGGATCCAAAAATTTGCATGGTCCCATCCTATGGCCAGCCCATCATTGCGCCAGCGCAGGTATAAAAAAATAAAAATAAAAATAAAAAAAATCAATGGAGACGTTTTGTTGCAAGAAAAACCCACTGCTGCCTGCTACTATAACAATCAGGCATTTAAAATACCTAATTTTCACATATTTCTGTGGTGCTTTGGTGGGTTTTTGGACCACGATTTTTTAAAAATAATTGCAGTTGCCATTTTGGATCCCCCCCACTGCATGGCAAATGGAGACGACAACCCCCCCCAGCCTGGTACCAGCAGCCCAGGACAGGAGGGGGGGAGCCGTGACCCCCCCCAGAAACCACCCCTTGGTAGGTGCCCCCAGGCAGGCATATTTTCGCCTGCTTTTATGGCCGGGAATCGGGGTTTTTTTATTTTTAAAACTTTTTTTCTGTGCTGTGCTGCTTAGCACTGTGTGATCGCCGGCGCCGCGATGCCATGAACAACAACGACAAATCAGACCCAATTAATCGTTTATCGGTTAGAGTTCGAGTTCTGATGGCTTAATTGTTGTTACCGTTCTCGTTACGTAACGGAAACGACAACCGAAAACGGAAACGACAATTTCACTGAGTCGTGCCCATCTCTACAAGGTACCACTTGCATAAACCCTTACACAGGTCCAGGAGAGAAAAAAACTACAGACTGGAAGAACATCTCTAATGAAGTCACAGAAAGCAAGGAACATACAGTAGAGGTCAGTATTCCTAGGGGCCAAGCAGCTGGACCTGAGGAAGAGAAGACAAGAGAGACAAAAAGCTGAGGAAAAGGCATAAGGCCAATGGACAAGCGAGTGATCAATTACCCAGCTCTTTAATCTAGAGATATTCAGCTTCAGAATGTTGGCATATTCTAGTGAACAAGTCATTAAGTCTGTGTTAAGTACACGAGTTGCCCATACATATCTATGTACAATTTGGAAAAACAAAGGGGAAAAATTATAGGCACATTCCTGTCAAGGTTAAACCCTTTCAATTCCCACCAATGTTAATCAGTCAGAATTAAACATGGGCTTCATTTTCCATCTCAAATCAAAGGAATGTGAAAATACTTAACTTTGGCTGGGATCATGCTCCATATATAAAGCTAAAAAAAGTCCTAGGAACTTTAATGCAGCCTTTAATGGAATGTCTGAAACATTTTAATTCCCTTCCCATCAAACAATACTCCCTCCTCATCAAAGCAGTCTCAACAAAATGGATGCCTGTGAACTCGCCCTCATACCAAGCAGCTGCACAGAAGTGTAAGAAGAAACACCAGTGATGGCAGCCCTCAAAACACAATTGATAGCTCCATTCTTTCTTTCTCAATTTGTCCCAAAGAGAGAAGAGAAGGGAAGATGTTACCACAGCCTTCAAAAGTGAGCAAGATGCTTTACGTGGCATGTAAACATTATGAATATGATGCTTAGGAAAGACAGAGGAAGTCTGAATTCTGCAGCAAAACCCAGCGTGCCATTATGAGCATCTGTACCAGGGTATGCTGCAGAACACATTGTTTCCTTTAGCATGATCTAATGGAATAAATTCTCAGGTTTATCACTCTGGTAGTAGCACTACAGAATTTTGAAGGAATGCTCTCCCTCACCGTGTTTTTTGGATTAAATACTCCCTCTGCTGGTGTACAGAGGCCAACTCCAGACTTTGGTAACAATTTCAGTCCCGTACAGTTCAATGCAAACCCATACTGTCCAGAGGATGATTTT
Source organism: Phrynocephalus versicolor (assembly GCA_023846285.1). Classification (NCBI taxonomy): domain Eukaryota; kingdom Metazoa; phylum Chordata; class Lepidosauria; order Squamata; family Agamidae; genus Phrynocephalus; species Phrynocephalus versicolor. The sequence continues at coordinate 69,444,630 of JAHTLZ010003526.1, forward strand.
GAGATGGCTATAATTACAGTTGCATGTGTGCCCACATTGCTGGCTCTTTTTGTTGTTGTTGTTGTTTACAAAATTGGACTTCAAAAGAATCCTGAGCTTCAAACCCTGAAAACCAACCACAAAACAAAGCAAGCTAATCTGTGTACTATGATTGCGGAGAGCAAGCCTGCTGTACACTCTGATGCTTTCATTCGTTAAACATTTCCCTCTTCTAATTATATGCCATCGCTGATGTTTGTTTTTAACCCAACACTCTGTGTTTACCAGGACAAGGAACTTGTTTTTCCCTGGTGCCAGCTCCTGTTCTGGCAAACTGTGACCACTGTTATATTCCTATTTTGCTTAGTGGGGATACGTGTAGTGGTGACAGTGCCTGACATGACTAACTTAAGCAAAAATACAATAGGCTATCTGTGCATCAATGTTTCTGCTTTTTTTCATATCTTAGGGACTGCCTAGGACAATGGCTAATTTTGGTACTTACTCTAATCGGTTTGAAATCTGTTGTGACCTTTAATAAACATTTCTCATAGTGTTTTCCTTTTTAAATATATTTTTGAAAGGAGAGGGAAAATGGGTTTTATTTCAAAGATCAATATACCATCTTTCAAGGGAGTACAAAGTAGCTACTATCCCAACAGGATTGCATATAATATACAAATAGTAAATAGTCTAGAAGTCAAACACAATATCATTAAAACAGATGCAGTTAAACATTAAGGAGCATAACATATTAAAGGTTCATTATCCCTTTGTAAACATGAGGCAATTACCTCTTGGTCCCTCTGATCTAACAAATCTGCCAGCAAAACCTCCAAGACAAATTTCAAGGTCTAGGCAGGCTCATATGGGACTTTAAAGCAGAGCTTACAAAAAAAAAAAACAAAAAAAAAACCACTGTTTTGGTCTACAACCCAGAATCCTTTGGCCATCCTTGCTGCTAGAACTCGGGAGCTCCTCCCCTCTACCTCAGCAGCTCCTACTGCAAAATCACAGGGACACATTCTTCATCTGTGAAACACTGTGAGGGTAGGAAAGACAAAGGGGGGATGGACCTCTGTAAAGTGCTTATTTATTAAAGGTATGGGTGTCTGCCCTGTCATCAGAGCTCTCTGCATACAGACAGATTTCTGACAGGGAAAGGCTATAAGGTGCTTTCTCACATGAAGTGGTATGTGGGGGAGTCAACAGAGAATATGGAGAAGGAAGTGGATAATGTCTGTAATTTATGTGTCTCTCCATCTAGACCCAGCAGGATGCTGAGGGTGGCTTGGAAGAAGCAGATACACAATCCAGCTGCTCCGCAGCAGCCCACATATTATAAGAAGCATAAAATTTCATAAATTACAGAAATGTGCATGCTCCACATATTGCCAAGCAGAAACCAGCAAATGTCAAGTTTCTCCAAATCACATCATCGAATTGTTGATGTCTTCTCCTGAAAGGAAGGGAAGGGGAAGGGAAGGGAAGAGAAGAGAAAGGAAAGATGGAAACAGAAGTGACCCACCAAACCCTGCTCATCCCAGCCACCCTGGATAGCAATGCTGGCACAAGGGAGGGAGGGATTGTGTCACTGCTCACACCACCCTTACCCTCATCTTCCATGGCACTCACTGAAGGGGAGGCAGATGACAGATGTGCCTTTCCCGCCACTAGCATCCCCTCTGACCTCTTGCTCTTCAGCTGGCTATGTTAATAAGGTCGTGGTCCCAAAGGTCTTCATCAAGGCCAAAGCAAAAAATATGTATTGCAGGGGGGCTTTGGGAAGGGGCATCTCTCTCCATAACACCTTGGGTCTGAGGACACTCAGGCTAAAGGCATTATTCTCACATGGCTGGTTGAAAAGGGCCTATCATGGAAGCAGGGAATAGCAGTCACTGGTGACAGTGACCAGTGTAGGCAACAGAAAGGGAAGATAGTGGCTCTACATTGCCTTCAGCGGTCCACAGCCTTGGGCAACCACCTGCTTCTGGCTAATAAATAGCCCAGCTAGCTCTGCTAGAAAGAGGTGTTGTGAAGGAAATTCTCAAAGGGCGTTTATACACGACCCCTAAACTCCACCGCAAATGGCTGCAAGCTCCGGAGCTTAAAAATGTTTCCCCACCAGCTCCGGAGTTTGCAGACAATTAAGTGTGACCCCGCCCACCTAAGCGCGACCCAGCGTACTTTTCTTGTACTTGCTCTTGGGAGGTGAAAAATATTTGATGCGGATGTGCTGGGCTCTCCTCGCTTCTTTTTGTTTTTGTTTTTTGCCTCCCGCCCCTTTAAGAGGAACCAGGAAGTGACCGGGGCTCCCCCAGCAGCTTCCACCAGCACCGGGAGAGGTAAGGCTTTATTCTTTTGTCCCTTTTTTCCTCCCTCCCCTCACGCAGCCAGCAGCCAGGAAGTACGGAGGGGTGGAGACGCACGAAGAGCGACAAACCCCTAAGATCTCTGGTCCGAATTTAAGGGGCCAGCGGATCTTAGGGGTCGTGTAAAAGCACCCTAAAGTCTCCTATGGAGTGAAATAGGCACATTATTATTCAACAGCAAAACATCCCAATTTATTTAGTTGCTAAATTATTTCTTTCAGAAGTGTTGTAAATTCCCATACAATCTTTTTTTTTCCCTTAGGGCTTTCTAATTCTATTCTATTCCGTTCTAGGTTGATGGTTCTGATTGGCATGCAGTTGTATTGGTAATCATTTATTTTTCCTTTGCTGCATGCAAAGCACATTTTAGTTCTTCAGTGGCGTGTCCCCAGAGTATTTTGATGTAGTGTAAAATTATTATTTGCCTTTTGAAAAGGGAAATTGAAGCCAAGCGTAAGCAAATGCTTTTTGCCCAGAGATAGCCTGCAAATACTTTGGCTTCATATATTCATTGATTCCAAATTGCAAGACAGACCATCTTGCAACCCCTTGGGGCCACTTCAATATTTGGTTTAGGATCCACTTAGAGCTGTAAATTCTGAAAATGGCAAGCACGTTTTCAAATATATGCATTGATCAAATATATGATCATAAAAGAGCCAGTAATGCTGCCTTCTTTGTCTGGCTGAATCCAATGATTTTTTTCAGAGGTGCTGAGAGGATTTTAAAAAATAAACATGTAAGGTAAAACAGCCGCAAATCAGTCCATCAGCACATTCCATTCTCAGCCTAGTTGGTACACTTATATAGAGAGAGGAAGTCTTTCATTTTTGTTTTCAGTTTCATGTATGAATTTGCAATTATTTAGGTGGAAAGCAACTGATATGTTTGCAGAACTAACATGTGAGAACCCAAAACTTACAGATTTCTCCACTAAGGTTCAGAATTTGGGATGCTTGCTTGTTATAAAACTCAGCTCAGCTCCTCTTCATTCAGCTATGTTAATATTAGGTTGAATATGTCATCCCCCCTCCAAATGCACTAATATTTACATATTCGTGGTAGACTGATGCACCATGGCCTTCTCACTTGCAGGGAAGAGAAAGAAATTTGCTTCCATTCATTTTTCAGGACTGTGCCATAAAGGTACAAATCACAGGTGCAAGGCAGGATGATTGTGAGGCATTAAGAACCTCAAATGTTGGAGCAAAAGAAGCATTTAGATTTTTCTCATCCCTTCATTTACATGCAAGAGAAAAGAGCTTACCATTTTTTACTCTCCACTGAGCATCTGGAACAGGTTATTGGGGGCGGGGGGGGGCGGGAGCAAATTGAACTAAATGGGTAGGAAAGGCCATTTAGAACTTAGCAGAAAGCTCCTGATGTGACTTGAATTTCTTTTCCCTGGGTCCTTCTGCCCAAGCCCACCTCCCACAAGGGGGGTCGCACAGCTGCACAAGAAACACTGCTGCCCCAATTCCATGAATCTCTGCCAACATTAAAGAGAGTATGAAAACATTCCTGTACTATTAGAGAGTTGAGGAGACATGGTGAGAAGGTGCTAAAGGCGTAATGGGATTATGGTCCACAATATAGTCCAAGCTCCATGCATTCCACCATGCTCATTAAAAGTCTAACTCAAAAGTTCATGCAAATTATCTTTCTGGGTCAACTCTCCTGTAACAAGCTGTTGACGCATAGCGAATGCACAGTATCTGCGAAAAGCACCATAACAGATGCTGAATTTTCATTTTATGCCTAGAAACCCTAAACTTCCTCGGGAGCACTCATTTGCTAAGTGAACGAAGTGGTGGCTTATTTGAAGTTCTAGTATAAAAATGAAATTAGGTGTTAGTGGTAGAGATAAAAACAAGTTAGCAAATCACTTTCCCATCATTAACCTACAATATGTTATTTCAGTAGCCCTTAATGACCCATACGGGATGTAAGCCATGGTTAATACCATGGCAGAATTCGCATACAGGACAGGCACTATAAAATGAATATAATAACTCTGAAGAGATTGTGACATGTATATAGTCCTCTGAGACAGCCAGTCGCTAAGTTACCTGGTTTACTAACTAAACCCAGCTCAAATCTACAGGGATATGCACAAAGATAATAGCTTAAGCTTTTCTTTAGCTATATTCTCCCTTTTTAGGAGACATTGCCATCAGTGATACAGTAGGACCCCAGTATCCACTGGGGATTGGTTCCAGGCTTTCCCATGGATAATGAAAACCATGGATAAGAGAGAACGCCAACCCTCCCCCCAACTACTGTTTCATGACATCAGCTTGCTTTATGGCTGCTGTTTTACAGCAGTAGCTTACTTTATGGCTGCTCTTTGTGACAGTAGCTTGCTTTGTGCAGCTGTTTTGCAACAGTAGCTTACTTTACAGCTGCTGTTTGTGACTGTAGCTTGCTTTGTGGCTGCTGAATTATTTATTTAATTTTTCCTCTGCCAACTGTGGATAACTGAATCAGTGGATAATGAATCATTGGATATGGGGGTCCTACTGTACTAACTCACAAGCCAATCATATATTTCATACATTGGAACAAATGGAAGTGAGCAGTCTTAGGACCTCACCTGGATTTCAGACAGAACCAAAACTGCAGAAGCTACAGTAGCTAATTATGGTCATTTAGCTGCATGTCCATTTTGTTCTGAGCACAAAACCAGATGTGCAGCTAGGCACCCAGACAACATGCAACCAGCACCTCTTCCATTAGCCATAAGGGCTCCTGCAGTTTTCCTCTCTTTCACATAAAAAGATGGATTCTAGAGTAATTATTGAATTTATTTTATCTTAAGAGACTGTGGCACAGTGATTAAATGCCTGTACTGCTAAAACTGTGCTCATGACCTGAGGTTCAATCCCAGGTAGCCAGCTTGTGGTTGACTCAGCCTTCTATCCTTCCAAGTTTGGTCAAATGAGCACCCAGCTTGCTGGGTGTGTGTGCGATGTGCGGCCTGCATAATTAAACTGTAAACCCCCCAGAGAGTGCTTGAAGTTCTACGGGGGGTATATAAGGAGAACACATTGCTTTGTTTTGCTTTAGGCCAGGCCTGCAGACCGTGGGCTACTGCTAGCCTCTGAAGGGTTCAAAAGTAGCCTGCTGGCCATCAATTTAAAAAGTGAGGATATAAGTCCCCACCCCACCCCAAGGACACCACTGCTCCAGCAAAGTTCTGGGTCTGCCAGCCCACTGTCTCAGCCACGTGGGGCAGTTCAAGGGCCATGGCACAATCCTTTGCTTCCCCCCCCCCCCAGCCAGATGATTGGTGCACCACTGTCTCATGACCAGCTGAGTTGCTGGTGCAGAACGGAGGGAGGGGAGGGGAGGGGAGGGGACAGGGAAACGCGGGGTTGCAGGCATGCCCACCTCCTTGTGTGGTAATGTCTCCCTTCTTCTACCCCTCCGGAGAATTCCTTCCTCCCACTCTTACCTCCTCCTCCTCCTCCCCCCCCTCAACTCCATGGCTGCCTCACAGAGACCATGACCCGCCACTGCTGCCACCCCCCTTCTGATCCATTCCCTCCTCCTTGCACCACTGTGGCAATATGATTGCCCCGCTGCTGGCTCGGCCCACCCCAGCTGCATGGTGAACATGGCAGAGGTGAGTGACAGCTGTGGGAGGCAGCAGCAGTGACAGCGAGGGGGCTGGAAGGGAGAAGGGGGAAAGAGGAGGAGGAGGAGGCTGGAGGAGAAGGAGAGTTGAGTCAGGCACCATGTGCATTGGGAGGGAAAGTGCACCTTTTTTAAAAAAAGTCTTCCAGCAGCCTGGACAAGCAGCGGTGGCGGATCTATCACCGCCACTTGCCTGGGCTGCTCTCAAGCATGCACATGCTTCCCTAGCACCTACCCACACCGGATCAGGTGGGTGCAAGGGAAGTGTGTGCATAGTCAGGCTTCCCATAGAAATGCATTGAAATATGTTCCCTCCATAACAGATTAATTGATTTTCAATGCATTTCTATAGGAAACCGCTGCTCTACTTACAATTTTTTTTACTTATGAGCATGTGCTCAGAATAGATAACATTCATAAGTAGAGATTTTAGTGTAGTAGCCCTCAGGCACTTTTGGCTGGAAAAAGTAGACCTCGGCCTGTTCAAAGTTGGACAGCCCTGCTTTAGGCAGATAAGTAGATAGACAAAGAACAGATGTTGATATTTTGAAAGACATGTTCCAGTCAAAACCATAGATACATATACAGTGACCCCCCCATTTCGCGGTTCAGGTACTGTGGCCCCACTACATTGCGGGATCATGATACCTGCACTGTGGGGGTGGGGCGGGTTGCTCCACACCACCCCCCCCAAGAAGCCTCGGGGTGCATGGGAAGGTGGTGGGGGCAATCGGGTCACTTCATACTGCCCTCCCACGCACCCCCGAGAAGCCTTGGGGTGGCACGGGGGGTGATGGGGGCAATTGGGTCACTCCACGCCACCCTCCCACACACCCCCGAGAAGCCTCGGGGCAGCCGGGATGGGCGGCACGGAGCAATCGGGTTGCTCTGCACCGCTCAACCAGGCTCCCCCGAGAAGGCTCGGGCCACGCGGGTGGGTGGCGGCGGGAGGTAAGATCGCCCCCCGCCCCATCCGCTTCCACATATTGCAGATTTTCTTGCATCGTGGGTGGGGTGGGTCCCTAACCCCCGCGATTGGCGAGGGGTTACTGTACATTTCTTCCCACTTGATCCATTTAGTGGACATTCAGATTCAGCAAAACATACACATACCCATGTCCTGTCTGTGTCCAGGTAGGCTTTCCAAAAAAGTGAAGCCTTCTGTGGCTTGTGGGATATTGAAAACCAATGTGAAATGCACATCTAAGTTCCAAAACCCTGGACTAGTTTGCTGTTGCTAGCAGAGGGATTTTCAGGGCTGAATGACTGCTATGTATAATAGCCTTCCAGCTTAATACTTTTCAACTATGCAGCTACAAATTCAATTCCAAGTACAGCAGTAAAACACTGGGGAAAGAGCAATTTTTCAATTAGCAGAGCACTCAAACCAGCAAGTCATGAATAATTTCATTTTTGATGCATCAGTGCAAGGACGCAAAGTAGACCACCCTTGCTCTGTATAGAAGATCTCATTGAAATTTAAATATATGGCTGGAGAAATCTTTATTAGAGCAGCAGTATTTGCAAGTGGTTGTTTGTGAGGAAAGTGGTTGTTTGTGAGGAAAACATGTAACACCACTAGCAGTTGGAAAGTTATTTTTATGAGCAGCGAGTAACACCCAGGTATTTTTAGAGATTATTCAAATGGATGTTTTAAGGAATTTGAGAAACATTTTGACAGGACTTTTTCATGTTTTTGTACCATTCATTTGTCAAGAATGCCTTAAGTATTCTTTAGTTTTGTCTTTCCTACTTAATGCGTAATATAAGGGTTGGTCTCAAGGGGAAACTAGAGAGTCTTTCCTTGTATTTTCAAGTGTGTTGGTAAGGCCAACACAACACAATAATAAAGCACAAAACAATAAATTATTTTTGGAATGACTCCTTAAAAAGTAATACATTAATTTTAAGAGATTAGGCAAAAAAATCTGATGCCTGAAATTTGTCTGTAAAATCCTGTCAGTTTCTTTGTGTTTTACTCTCTCCTAACTCAACAATACACCTCAGCCACATGTGCATATGTCCTGTTGGCCATGGGACATGGACTTTCACCTCTGTTACTTTGCTTCTGAAGGGAAAAAATAGAATTCTAAACTATTTTTGTACAAATTGCGGGGGGCGGGGGGGGTGCAGGTTAAAAAGTGCATGGTTTCTTTGACTCATGCCAGGGCTGAGATGTTTTGTGTGGAGAATGATGGAGGTGGAGGCCAACTCATACTCATGGCCAGAATAGTCCAAAATAATGACAATGTCAACCTGTGAATGCTTCATGGGGACTGATTTCAGTTAATATGTATATTACAGATAGGTGTGTGGCACTCAAGATGTTCCCGTAAGCACCGTTCCCTTAAAGCCTGGCCGGCATAGACAATTCTGAGGTGATGCTAAAAGGAGTTGTTGTCCGAAAAATATCTAGAAGGCCAGGCATCCTCTATTACTGGATACTTTATGTGCCTTCATTATTCCAAAAAATCCAAATGAAGGGTAGAGAGATCCACTCAGGATTAGGACTGTGCCACGTGGAAAGGAGTGCTTAATCCTTTCCCCCTCACTATGAGCCTAGGAAACTCATCACCTGCTCTTGCTGAAATGAGAAGGATGCTGCCATCAGATGCTCCCCCGTGGCAACCAGTTTGCTATGTCAGTGACAAAACCAAAAAGGGTTCAATCACATGCATTTAATGCAACATCTTGTGTAGCATACATATATACATGCATATACTGTAATAAAGTTTCATAGGGAAAAAAATCTGAACACCCTTCCCCTTTCCTCCTCTTTCTACTTCCCATGTTTCCAATTGAACTTTTACCAGCTTCTTTCCCTTCCACATTTACAGCATCACAGTATGTATCATTTTCATTCTCCCCCTCCCCCCAATCAGTTCTAAATAGTTTTTCAGAGGTGCAAATAGCTACATGTGCTGAACAAACTAACTATTAGCACAAACGGATTCATTTCAATTCAGTTCATTGTTAGGAATGTTATTCCTTGAATAGAATTTTGCCATCTGATATTCCTAATCTGGAAAGGAAGGAAGGAAGGAAGGAAGGAAGGAAGGAAAGGAAAGGAAAGGAAAGGAAAGGAAAAAGAAAAAGAAAAAGAAAAAGAAAAAAAGAAAAAGAAAAAGAAAGGTTCTCATGCATTATGAACAAGACCCTGCCATTTCAGGGAGGAATTGCCCTGAACGGAAGGGAACTGGAATTACCTCAGGAAAAGAAGTCCTTTATTTTATGGTAGCTCATTCAAGTGTGAGACATGTTTAAGTTCAAGTAGAAAACTTGACAAGGGCAAAGGGTAGGTGAGTGGGAACTCATCTAATCCTGTTATATCACTCTATTAAAGAGATATTGAATGTTCATTTGAAATGTCTGGCATTCCAGTTGGTTAACATGAAACAGAAAAACTTCCATTCTTATTGCTTTGAAGAACACGATGAATTCCATTCAGGAAGCAATTCCCCCAAATAAATAAATAAATAAATAAATAAATAAATAAATAAATAAATAAATAAATAAATAAATAATGGTGGGGAGATTGGGAGGGTGCCTGTCTTTTGATGTCATAGTAACCTTTACAGTTTTCATACTGAAGATTAAGCAGAACTGTTCTTTTTTGCCTTGGGGACAGGACTAGAACCTATGGATGGAACTGTCATAGAAGCAGATTTTGATTAAAGATTCTAATGGTACAAACTGCTTGCTTGAAAAGTGTGTCTCATGTGACTGGGACTTTCCCAGGGTTGGGGACTCACAAGTTGAAGCTTGCCATCAGGTAGACTTAAGATGTCCTATTGACTTGACTTGGAGTCATCTTTGCATTTTCCAACAATGACACTCACATATCTCACAATTTGGAACCATGTCAATTCCCCTGATGCTTGGCCCCTGTTCTGACATTCCCTGCCTCCGTCATACCCATCACATATGTCTCCTGCCACAGAGCGTATTTCAGATTTTTAATCCTGTGCAGAATACCTGAAAAGCCTGAACAGATTTCTGACTGCAAACTGTAGCCTTCTTCCTGTTTGTTTTGTAAAGCACCATGATGTAAATAATGCAATAAAGACAAATGGAGCTGGTTTCTCTCATGCATATTGATTGGCATGATTTAATAGATATTTGAGCTGGACTTTTAAATCAATCATTTATGGTGTCTCTCCTTCCATTTATTTGCCATGCAGAGATAGTTCATTTTACTACTCACTTAGCAGACAGCTGAGCTCATTCATTAGCCTCTGTTTGTATAGTAACTAAGGATTAACTTGAACTTTGGAACCTTACAAGTATTTATTAGCTTTAAGAAGCCATATATTTTACAACCTCTTCTTGTTAGGTCATTCCCCCCCTTGCATAGATTCTTAGATGGCCTTTAGGTTTAAGGTTCTTTACAGCTATCAGATTGCACCCAAAAGTGGAAAAAGCCCTACAATTATTGGGTGTCACAAATTAATGAGAATCCAAATGGCAACTGTTAACAGTCTGTAACACCAGAAAGTAGGACATGTGTTTTTCCAAGAGACATAAAATAAAAGACTCTTTACCACAATGGTACCCTTCACTAGTTTGTCACAGATTATGTATCAGGTCAGTTTGTTTCCACAAAGCAAATCTGCATGTTACAAGGCTCTTGGCTGTGTAAATTTAGAAAAGAACAAAAAAGGAACTAAAAGACTCAAATCTGTTTCAGAAGCCATATTGTACATTCAAGAAAGTAAAGATTTTAAGAAATATTTCAAGCCAACAGCAAACTGACTCAAGGTTTCCTTCATTTCGTTTCACTCAAGATGAGCATGCAGCTGGCAACTCCAGTGGACGAAATCCATGTGGATTGGCTGATTATAGAGAGACTTGTTTTTACCTACTTTAGCCTTTTAAAAAAGAAAAGTAACTAAAATGACATGCTGAACATGTGTGCTGTTTTGTTTTCATTTTTTCCAGTGTAGGAGAGCCCCATTACAAGTTTTCAAAAGATTATTCTAAAAGGCCATGATGGCCAGATCTGTACACAGACTTCTGCAGGGCAATGGCAATGAGAATGGGTGAGGGTTGAGGAATAGCAGAGCTGTACATTATCAGTCATCTAGGTAAATGGTGATTCCCTCAAAGATGGCCTCAAGGGTAGAGTTTGGGAAAGAGGCTTATCTATTGGCTGAAGTAGGCAACTGGGGCAGGCCCCCACAGAAGAGGATGAGACTAGGTGCTCCAATGTAAAAATGTTTTTCTTGTCAGCTTTTATAATACATGAATATGGTTTTCGACAACCAGACATGGAGTAGTTGAAAGAGGCAAGGCTCATTCCCTGAGCCAAGGGAAAACAACAAAAGCCTTTTCCTTGAGTTCCCTTCTTCATTGGACAACACCATACAATGCAAACCAATGGAATTGTTCCAAGACAAACCAAACCCCAGTATCAACTGAATGTACTCATGACCCCGTCCGGGATGCAAATCATGCTCTCATTTGCTCTGACATGCTAAAAGGAGATCAAACCCGCAGGGCAGATTCTTCTCATGGTTTTCCCAGCTGTCCAGTTGCACAAAACTGGCAACTGCAATCATTGCTGCCATATTGTTGCATCGGCTTTTGACAAGTAGAATCATTAAAATGGATGGCTTGCAGCTCTATGAGCAACCAGTCTGCCATCTATGTTGACTGGTGTGGGTGCGTTTGCTTAGCTTTGGAAAGTAAGAAGAAGGGCTGGAGATGGAGTGCCTTAACTGCACAAACTATGCACACACACAAAGCTTTTGGTGTCTCAGTGTTAACGTGGAGTCAAAACTTCCTATTACGCCTGAGAAAACCCTGAAAAGCTATTTTGACCATAAACAAGACATTGGCAAGTTTCCTTCACATCTTGAAGACCCGGGCCATGTATGCTTAGCCCAACTTTTAAAAACTGGTATTCTGGTATTCCAGTTATTATTTTTTCTGAACAGCTGGTTCCTGAGATTACAGATGTTGCCAATGATGATGATTTTTAAAGAACCATACATGTGAAAATATGACTGACTGCTTGGGCAACAGGGCACATATGGTACACTCACAATGCCTAGGCATGTTTGTCCCTTCCATCTAACTAAGGATACCAGAGGCTGGACTGCTTCCATGAAAAGCCAGGCTGTCCACAGGGCTGGTGCTAGGGTTTTTGGTGCCCTAGGTGAGCTCACCTTCTCCCCCCCCCACCGCCGCCAATCATATTCAAACACAGATGTATTGAAAAGCACCTGGACCTGGAACCCAGCTAGAACCAAACTTTTTGCTTCTACTTTGGACAGACCTAGAGCGTGGAGCTAACTGGGCAATGAGGACACCCCAAAGCATGTTAATTGGAAAGCCGGTCAGATAATCAGCAGACAGGCTGTGGCAGGAACAAAGGAGAGCCTTCATTCACATCCTGCAGACCTCTTGGCATGCAAGTCTAAAGGACAGGCAAAAACCATCCCCACAACCCACAGGGAGGATTTGGGTGGCCTTTGCCCACAGGGTCCTCGCCCAAGGCATGCAGCATCTGCTTCTCCTCCTTGGGCGGGGCGATGGCGGTGGTGGCAGCGGCGGTGCACTTCTTGATGCCGCCACTGGCAGCCATGGCCAGGAAGGCAGCGGTGGCACAGAGGGGAGCGCGGGCGGGCGGGCGAGTCCCTGTGCCAGTCATGCCCCCTCCTGCTGCTGCTGCTCTCCGGGGGCTCCCGCTTGCGTCCGCCTGCCTGCCTGCCTTCCCTCTCTCCCTTGGGTGATGGGCTCGCTCGCTCGCTCGCTCCCGGCCATTCGCATGAGGAAGGTGCGCACCTTTATGGTGGCGGCAGCGGAAGAGGACGAGGACAAGGAGAAAGGGAGGTGGAGAGGAGAAGTGTGCCCCCGAACTGCCCCCGGCCAGCCCCACGTGTGCTCCTGGCCAGGGGGCTTTGAGCGGCCCGTTGTGGCCACTTTCCGGGGGGCGGCGACCAGGAAAAAGAAGCGGCGCTTTCCCACCCACCCCTGCCACCGCCCTCCTCCTCCTCCTCCTCCCACTGGGAAGGGCCACGGGAAGGGGGGCGGCGGTGGCAGCCTGGCCCCTGCCAAGGAGAGCGCCAGCACGCACCACGCAGAAGGAACGTCTGGTCCAGCAGCAGCGGCCATTTGTTTGGAGCCTGAGAGGGACGTGAGAGGGACATGGATTTGGCAGCCGTTGTTGCGGTGTGGCGGGGGAGAGCACCGAGGCTTCTAAGCCTTTAGGCACGGATGTGGGCCAACCATCTCTCTCTCTCTCTCTTCCCCCCCTTGCCTTCCTCTCTTTGCAGGGCCCCCGCCTTCTCTGGGGGGGCAGTGATGGAGAACGGTGGAACAACAAGGGGCCACCTTTCTCCACAAGGAGCCGAGGCTGGCCAGCGCCCTCTCCATTTCAGCGCTCTAGGCCAGTGCCTAGTTCACCTTAATGGAAGTGCCGGCCCTGGCTGTTCAACCGCACTGGTAGATGATCAAACATCACCAAGAATTGATTTAGGCAGGTACTTAAAAGCCCCACTGAACAGGGAATACTTTTGAGAGGTCCAGTTTCATCTGATGCATACCGTAAATGAGGACAGAAGAGATGATATTTTCAGGGTTCAACCTAATTTGTGATTGGCTTGAGAAAACCTGTAAATGAGTCCTGGCAAATGCTTTCCAGACTCATCAAGCTCTTGAGTGCAAAAACCCAGGAGAAGCTGTACTGAATTTCAAGCTGAGTACTGCCAAATAATCATTTTATAGCCATTTAAAAATGCACTTACAAGCAACAACTAATAGCAAAACTTTCCCAGTCTGTATCCATGGAGTGGAACTCCTGGCAGAGTTTATGTATTACAATGAGTGATGACAGATTGTTACAATTAAGCTCAAATGGTGGTTAGCAAAAGAAAAGCTTTTAATTCCTAACAAATCTTAGGCCAAATTTAATTGAGGTAAGTAATATTGCACACATCTTGAGAGACAGGTATGAAGATAACATCACCCAACTAAAATAAAGCTTTGGTTCAGTTTAGAATGTTATTCCTGTTTTCCACTTTTATTAGTTTATGCAGGGCTGCTCCATGGGTTTTGTATACTGCTTGTTTACCTTGTTGTTGCAAGCTACTGTACTTCCCCCTGGAATATAAATCCTAAATGCAACATTTTTTCTCTCTCATGAGTGACAATGGCAAGGAATTTGCTAGATATTTGATAGAATTACCTCAGTACTATGTTCTGTCAGATTTGCCAGGTTTACTTGAATTGCCCCAAACTAGGATGGCTGTTGCTTTTCTGAAGCACTGTTTAGGCTGTTTGAATATTTTGAAACAGTCAGGGGAGTATCTAGGGGGGCAGAAGCGTACATCTCCCTGGGTGCAGCGCCTGGAGGGGGAGAAGGAGGAGGAAGCCACGCACCCTCCCGCCACCCAGCACTCCTCCTTTCCCCTAAAGCTTGGTGACAGCACCCCCTTCGCCGCTTCCGCCACTGTACACCAGGCAAACGGTGAAGCAGGCAGGCAGGCAGGAGTGTGGTGGCCATGGTGCCCTCCTCCTCCTCTTCCTTGCCTTGGTGGCAGAGGTGTAAGGCAGGCAGGCAGGCAGGCACGCGCGCACGCATGCACGCACGCACGCACGCACACGCACACACACACACACACACACACACACACACACACACACACACACACACACACACACACACACACACACACAGAGGCCCAGCTGCACAGGTGCACACATGCACATGCACCCACCCACTCCCACAGGGTTCGGCCTCCATTGCTGGGTGAGTATGATGTGGGGGTGGGGGAACGGCAGGAAGGGAGCAAAAATGAAACTTGTCCCCAGGTGCTCCAAATCCTGGCTACGCCTCCTGAAACAGTCAACCAATCCTCCTAGATCTACTGGGTCTGTCCTTTACTTCTCAAAAGGAAAGGACATTTTGCACAGATTAAAGCTATGGAGATCTTGATGGGAGGGGGGGAAGCACTCTATCTTGCTTTTGGCCATAGGTGAAGACTCTTACAGGACTCTGCAATGCCTCATCCAAGTGCTTGTCTTCGTGAAGACAGCCTACACAAAAAGAATAATGTCATTCTTCATTTCATCTCTCTAATCTATTAGCATAATAAGCACCCCCCCAAAAAAAAAACTGTATATATTGACATATATATTGAAGGAGCAGTATAAACTGTGAATTTTTCTGACAAGCAAAGAAAGGTAAAACGCAGAAAGCTTTGTAAATGTTTAATCAAAGAGGGAAAGGGATACTTAGAATGAAAGGTTCAATATGGAGGATGGGGGGAGATGGAATGGAAACTGAACCCTGGAAAGAATGTAAAAAGAGTTATGAAAAGTTGAAAACTTATTTTGATGAAATAGCAAGACTTTCAATTAGTTACTAAGGATACAGGGAGACTAAGAAGCCTCAACGTCACAGCTACAGCCCAACAGAGTATAAAGAGAACATGTTTACCACAAGCTCTAGACATCATGGCAATGTCAATATTTAGCAGAGCCCAAAATGCTGGACTCCATGGCTGTTTCCTTGGCAATCTTCATCCCATTCAGTAGCACTGGTCTAACAAAAAGATGGCTTCCCCAAGAAACAATGTCTTCTGTATATAAAGTGCTGGATCCTGTAATCCTTTAAAATTGTGTTGATTAACCAAACACACTAAAACAGGCTCCCCAAATCAGACTTAAGCCTTTATGTAAACCTAGAGAGAGTTATTTCTTAATAGTGCGGTGTTTGGCATACCACAAGGTCATGTTAGTGCTCAATAGAGAATTGTCTCTTTTCTGGCATCTGCCTGGGCATTGTATTCATATGTAGAGGTACAAAAATGATTTATCTAAAGAGAGTATGGTAAAGGGAGTTGACTCCTTCATCCTCTCTAGTCTTACCTCCCTAAGATATCTTGCCAAACCCTCTTTTCCCCAAACACTCCTTCAATATTGAATATCAATCTAGTTAAGGGGAAGCTGGAGGACATCCTCAGACTTGGAGTCAGGTAGGAAACTGTTGACCAGGTCCGGGAACAAAAAATGAACTGGAACAAAATGGAAATATCTGTTTCATTTTGTTTCATTTTTCTTTGAGGGGGCAGTTTGTTATTTGTTTCTTTGCCTAACAAAATGAATAACAAATAATGAAACAAATCAAAAGTTCATTTTGTGCCCATCTCTAATTGCAATATTTATCTAAGACTCATGATACAGTGGTCAAATTTCAACACAGAAGCCAAAATTCTGCTCACAACCTGGGTTCAAGGTTGACTCAGCCTTCCATCCCTCTCAGGTTGCTATACTGAGTACACAGGTTGCAGGTGGTGGTGGTGGTGGTGCACCACTATGCTGCCTACATCATTAAATAATAAACTGCCCAGAGAATTCTTTAAGCAAAATAGAGTGGTATATAAGCAGCACGCTTTGCTGTGTGAATGGAAAACTAGATAATTCAACACAACATCAGAGGGAGACATTGTTGGAGGAGGTACTATCCCCTCAGGAATGTCTCTTCATAATGAAGATTAAACACCCACTGCCAACCAACCTGATCCAATAACTCTCCTTTGCAAAATATCTCAGGTGACAAGTACTTGCAAGTATCTAGTTGCCTGGCATAGACAAAAAAAATATTCAGATTTAAGTTTTCCACCAACAAATGTGTTTTTTTAATATTATTTTATTTGTGAATGGGGAAGAAGGTATTTTAATTTCTGAAAATTGGCACTGCTGTTAAAATCATCTCAGCAGCAGCAAATTTTGGAAGTTAAAGATTCACAACTTCGCCCCTGCCACACACACAGTCCCACGGCTACCAATGGCTTCCTTTCTCCTAAACGGATCCCATGGGAATCTCAGAACCTTGGAGGTGGGAAATTGGAAATGTTATATTCTTTAAAAATGGCCATAAGTTGTAACATTGTCAACCTTACAGAACAAAGATATGAAAGCAGGATTGAGCTGATGCCTCTTAACAGCTAATTCAATGGTTCCCAACCTTCCTAATGCCATGACCCTTTAATAAAGTTCCTCATGTTGTGGTGACCCTGTGAGATGGTGGTTCAGAGCTCAAAAATTGTCTAAGTGCAAAGAGACAAGGAGTTCTCAAAAACTGAGTCTAAGTCAAAAAGTTAGGTCTTCAGCACTGATTTATTTAGCAAAAAGCATACAGGAATTAAAAAGGCTTTACGCGTAAAGGGCCTCTGTCATCAAGCGACAAGAGACCCCGATTTCACCAAAATCCAGGGTTCTTATACAGTCTCAGACCCTTGTCCACACCTTCATTTGACCAGCCACACCTTTAGACCACCCCTGACACTGCCCATTAATGACAAGCCCCACCTAAGCATTCTAAGATACATAAATCCTTGCAACTTCCTCTTTTTCTTCAGTCTTGATTTCAGCCCATTTTTGTAACATCTGTTTCCGCTGCTGGGCACTGCCAGACGTCAACAGGAAGCCACTGTGGTTTTGCTATACAGCTCTGTTTCCTTATAATATACTTTTTTGTGATTACACAGTGATTGCATTACATATTGAATACATAGTACTTACTTATCCATACTACTTATTGATTACATATTTATTGTTTAGCTCTTCCACAGCTTACAACCCCTTGCCCTGCTTGGAAGAGGCCACAAGCCCCTTTGGCCAGCCACTGCCACAGGTGCCATAGAGAACTTCCCTCTACAGGCACCCTCAGCCAATCACAGCCTCCGGTGCCATTGACTGACATCCCCTCCAACCTATCAAGCTGTAACTCACTCTTCTCTCACCCCTCCTCCAGACCCAAGCCGTTTGTGCCTTTTGTTCACTGGCTCATGGTGAACCACTGAACTAATTAAAAAAAACTGGTATGTCAGTAGCACAGCTACAACACAATTAAGGAAAACCTTTGCCATAGGGATGGAAAGAAACTCAAAGCCTATATGGCTTGTTTCTGTCACACAGCCATGTTTGTTTTACAGGCAGCTTTTGCCTAACACTTATTCTTATTCTTCTGTGTCTTATTCTTCTGTGCCTTAAAAGCATAGCAGAGCTCATAAACTAGTGGCATCTGGAGATCATGGGGATCAAGCAACAATGTGGGCATCTTGTGCTGGTCTGAGGAGAATTTGAGCAGCACATGATGCTCTCAGTTGAGATCAGCTCCACATAAATATAAATATGGATTCCAAAATCAGATTGCTAGCCATTTTCCAAGTTGCCTTCTTTAAGAAAAATGTTCTGCTTCAGCTAAAATTCTTTCGTATGAAAGTTATTATATGATTTGAGTAGCTCATGCAAATTAAAGACATGTATAATTGTTGTGGAGTGTGTCTTCATTGCTGCTGGTGGTGTTGGGAATGGATTTCTTTGAATTGTGGTACTGCAGGATCGCTTTGAAGATATCTGAGACTGCGGCAAAGAGGCACAAGGAGATCCTAGAGCAGTGATGGCAAACCTTTTAGAGACCTAGTGCCCAAACTGCGATTCAAAACCCACTTTTTTTTTTTTTTGCAAAGTGAAGGGGCAATGTTGGGTGCCCACAGAAAGGGCTCTGACTGCCACCTTTGGCACCCATGCCATAGGTTCGCCAACACTGTCCTAGAGGAAACCAAGCCTATAATGAAAGTCTATTCTACACTGGGCTCATCACAAAAAGGAAGAATTCGGGGTGGGGGTTGAAGAAGGCAGGAGAAGAGGAAGTCTTGGTATGGGATAGATTATCTCCTTAAAGGAAGCCACAACATTGACTTTACAAGAGCAGAGCAGAGTTGTTGAAGGGATCCTTTTTTGCATAGGGGCACCATAAGTCAGAGAGGTGATTTGATGGCACATAACAAGCACCTAACTGTGCAGTCTATTTTATTTTGTTTTAGCTCACACTACATTGCAGTATAAGGAAGTGCTCTGTAGTAGACATGGGCACGACTTAGCGAAATTCCTGTTTCCGTTTCCGTTACGTAACGGTAACAGTAACGACAATTACTCTGCCAGAACTCGAACTCGAACTGACTAAAGAAAAATTGGGTCTGATTTGTCACTGTCGTTCCTGGCATCACGGCGATCACACGATGCCAAGCGGCACAGAAAAAAAGTTTTTAAAAGTTAAAAAAAACCCCGATTCCCGGCCAAAAAAGCAGGCGGAAATATGCCTGCCTGAGTGAGGGCACCTACCAGAGGGGTGGTTTTGGGGGGGTCCCCGGCCTCCCCCCTCTCCTCCTGTCCTTCCTGGGCTGCTCTGGTGGAGTGGTGGCCGGCGGCGGGCATCCTCGTCATCCCGCCAACGTCGCCGCCTCGCCACCATTCAAGTGGCACAGAAAAAAAGTTTTAAAAACCCCGGTTGCCGGCCAAAAAAGCAGGCGAAAATATGCCTGGATGCCTGCCTGAGAGTGCACCTACCAGAGGTGTGGTTTCGGGGGGGTCCCCGGCCTTGCCCCCTCCTGTCCTGGGCTGCTCTGGTGGGGCATCCTTGTCGTCTCGCCAACTCGCCTGCCATGCGGTGCGGGCGGGGGATCCAAAATGGGGTGGGCGACCGCAATATTTTTTTTGAAATCGTGGTCCAAAAACACACCAAAGCACCACAGAAACATGCGAAAATTGCTATTTTAAAACTGCCAGATTTTTTACAGTAGCAGTGGGTTTTTCTTGCAACAAAATGTCTCCTGTTCTCCTCTCCATTGATGATTTTATTTTATTTTATTTTATTTATTTTTTTACACCTGCGCAATGATGGGCTGGCCATGGGAGTGGACTATGCAAATTTTTGGAGCCATTCCACCAATCGCATGGCCACTTGGCCAGGTTTTGACCACAGAGACTTCTGGGATGTGCCAATCGGGCATAAAAATCCCACTAATCCTAGCCCGAACCCTAAGCCTAAGCCTAACCCTAACCCATACGCCAGTACACTGTCCTTCTAAGTGGGTCAGAGAGGCACCCAGAGGTGCACCCCAATACTCACCCTAACCTTACCTGTAACCCTAAGCCTAGCCCGTGCGCTAACCCTAACCCTAAAGCCACATCTGTGTACTCGCATTGCACTATACGCAAGTACGTTTCCCTTCTTAGTGAGACACAGTGAGAGCCCGCATTCTCTCTTACTGACTGGTGCAGAGGAGGCACCCCAAAGAGGGGTGCCTCTGCCAGTCCAGTGTCACTAAGCAAGTCTGCAACTTGGTATGCATATCCAGTTGGCTATGCATGCTATTTTGTAGCGGGTGAGGAGAGGAGGCACCCACGGGTGCCTCCAGGAGCCCGCTTTCCCTTCATAGCGGGCCAGAGGAGGCACCCACCCCACAGAGGTGCCTCCAGCAGCCCGCTACCCCCCAAACCAGTACTAACAACAGACGAAAAAACGACAAACAAAATGATAATTTTTTGAAAAATTTCACGAAAAACGGAAACGAGCCGAAATGGACCCGTCCCGAAAAACGACAACTCGAAAAAAAAATTTTTCCTGGTCATGCCCATCTCTACTCTGTTGCTCAGTAGTTTAAGTCTCTGGCTGTGGAGCCAAAGGTTGGGAGTTTGATTCCTTGCTGAGCCTCCATGCAGGAGCTGGACCTGATCCATAGTGTCCCTTCAAGGTCTGCAGTTGTAAAGTTTTTGTTGTTGTTCCTTACGATGCTTCTTCTAGGACCCAAGACACATACACAGGGAGGGTGAATCCCCCCCCAAAATACTGATAGTCTGAAATTTTAGGTATTTCTAAATGGGTTAACCATCCCAGAGCATTATTTTGATTCATAGTATATTAAATGTGCAAGGGCGTCAGCTTGCTGACAGCTTCTGCATTCTCTGAGACAAACAGGGTGTTAGATGTGCAAAGGAGGGTTTTGAACTATCTTCCGGGATGCAAAACCGCAAAATTGTTAAATGCTAGAGCCAATGTGAAATGCTTATGTGACAAGATGTTGAATCAGCAAAGAAGTGTCACTTTAGAAGTATAACTTTAGCCATGTTCAGAGGAACACCAGGTCATATCAGGTAAAGAAAAAGAACAATTATATTAGTGTATCAGCTAACTGTTCTAAGCTAGTTCCAGTAACAGTGGATCTGCTGTGGAAGATTTTGGGACTCTGGGTGTGGCAGGCTGAAGGGTATTTAAGGAAGTGTTCTGGACCATTTGGTTGTCCAGAATTTCTGTGACCACTATTAGCGTCACCCAAATTCTGTGACCCTAAATGCATTTAGCTTTAGGACTTGGATCTTTGCAATCACTATTAGTATTGCTGGTTCCAATTCCCCAGATCGATGGTACCACCATCTGGCTTCCTGTCTCTCTGTCATGTGTTGTGTCAACTTTCTATTTTATGCACTAAAGCTTTACTTGCCCCAGAGAGCAAGGTGATGCAGTGTTCTTTTTAAACCAAAATTAAACTTATTACTACCTTCCCCATACCTGAAAATGGAGATCTGAGATGGCCTCAAGCAACCTCCCCCCACACACAATTTCTGTTGTTAAGCAAATGCTGCCAGACACAATAGCTACACACCATTTCTTAGTATAGAAAAAAAGCTAAGACTTTCAGGTCCTTTCACAGAATAGCAGATGACATACAGCACTGCTTCTCAATGCCATAGGCTACTCCTCCAAAGTTGCTTTCATATCCATGTCTATGGAAAACAGGCAGCGAAAAAATGATCCTTCTGGCTTGGAAAAAAAATGACAACACAACAGTGCAATCTAAAAAATTCAAAATACACATGACAGGTTAGAGCTGAATGAATCATACAGTTTGTGGTTCAAAATGCATTCAGCTATAACTTGGTCCCATCACATTTCTACATCCATCAGTGACTTTCTTCCTTTTTTTCCTTAATGGGAATAAAGTTAGCAGTTATTTCCATTGCTGTCTCCTTTAACAAAAATAATTGTGCACAAGTCTCCCTCATAACTACATCTTGTGTGTACAGTACTTTCCTCTAATATACACAATTTGTTCACCATTTTTGATCCAAAAACTACAGTGCCAATATAGGTACTGCTGGTTCCAAATAACTGTTCACTGTATCCTATGCATCCACCTGGGGAATGTAAATAAATGAGGCCACCAACTGAACCACATTCTTCTCCATACCTAGTTTAGAGCCCTTTTCCAATTGTGCATATTTTTAGACAGTGTCAAACCATTCCTTGAATGTTTCCATATGATTTATTCCATTGAACCCCCTCCCCCTTTGCCACTTTTAAAAATCCATCTAGAAAGCTACTTTGACTTCAGCTCAAGTTTAATCAAGAGCCTTAAATGAACATTAAAGAGACGAGAAGCAATGAGTTTCAATCAGCAACATCTTGTGAAGACCAAGCATTTAATGCAGCACTTTTGAACAGATCTGCTGCCTTCTCTCCAGTTCTTCTGAGAGGCCCAGTGACAAAGCAGACCATCTATTTATAAAGAAGAATGCTTTGATATATTTGAACAGTTCAAATTTTAATACAGTTTTAGCCCACATTTCCTATTAACATGAAATATACTTTGAAAAATCTACCCTGACGTTTTTATGAATGGAACCTTTTGTTGCGCTTTGGGCTTTGAAATGTAATTTATGGATTTTGCTTAATGCTTCTGGGAAGCTGACTGGTTTCAGCTATCTCTTTCTTTCTTTCTTTCTTTCTTTCTTTCTTTCTTTCTTTCTTTCTTTCTTTCTTTCTTTCTTTCTTTCTTTCTTTCTTCCTTCCTTCCTTCCTTCCTTCCTTCCTTAAGTATAACTCATGGCCAGCAAGATTCCTGGAATCTGATACTTGATAAATTATTTTTATCACTGAAGAATGACATCTTAATTAGAAATAATGTCACTTGTTCCGATTATTGTCCCCCTTTTTTTCAGCATGTTTACTATTGTTACTAAAAATAATAGATTATTCCTCTCACTCCCAAAACAGAGAGAAGATGGTCAAAGGAATTCTTTTCTTGATTCACAGTCATATTACCGTTCTCAAGTTCTGTCCTTTCTTAAGGTGAGAAAGGCCTGAAGTTAGAGATGGGCATCCGTCTTTGAACTTAAAACTCTCATGCTTCCAAAATCTTCCTCTGCACTGCAGGCTGAAAATCAAGTACACAGAAGGAGACAATTCCTCAGAAGGTGGGGCAGATGCAGAATCTGAAAGCATCAGCTTTAGGGGATGTACCTCAGGAATTTTTGGAACAAGTGTTTCCAACCCAGTGGACATGGGTTCTGATCAGATGGGCTCGGTCCTGATGTGAGATATGGACTGGTTTCTGTTGCCTCTGCCTCTGGTATCATTGGTTAGACTGGGCCAGGCGGCTCTCCATATTGATTTAGATAAGGAAAAGTGTAGGTCTCATCCTATGGATTGCATACTCCATCGCTGGAGTTCTCAACCTGTCTCTGAAGCATCCATACCTTCTGAGAAAATAATAGGTAGGACACTGGAGGTCCCATTGATCCTTGTGTGCTTAATGAAGCAAGTACATTTGAAGCTGGAAACAGAATGCAAGGTGACTCTTGTGGTACAGTCCACATATAGAATTCCAAATCAGAACTCAAAAGGGTGTATTTA
The DNA here is from genome assembly GCA_023846285.1 of Phrynocephalus versicolor. Taxonomy (NCBI): domain Eukaryota; kingdom Metazoa; phylum Chordata; class Lepidosauria; order Squamata; family Agamidae; genus Phrynocephalus; species Phrynocephalus versicolor. The sequence continues at coordinate 69,468,102 of JAHTLZ010003526.1, forward strand.
TGAAGGACACCTAACAGAATTCCCCAGCCAGCATTCCCAAGTTACCATGCAGGCTGGGGGTTGTCACTGCAAATGGAACTCATCAAAGATCTGTTCCAGAGCAAGTTTGAGCATGGCAGTTATAGTGTTGTGCTATGACTCATTGGAAATTGTGTTCAAATTTCTCCTGGTCATAAAAATCATTGGGTGAATGGGGAGAGACCCTACATCTTTCCATCTGATTTACTTTATGGAGCATACGTATATTCAGTAGGGGGAAAGTGGTGGGTAAATTCAACTTATGTTTGTGCATTTGTTTTTACAGAACCCAGCTTTTGAATTCATATTTTTTTAGCCAGATTGGAAAGCATGTCCTCCTACATAGCCCATGATGATTGAATATCTGTACAGGAAAGCATGCATGATCCTTTGTCCAGCTGAACTACAGAGCCTTTAGGTCTATTCTGCTAACTCTTAACTGTGGTGCCTTCACTTAATTCATCTTGAACATGCTGCTGCATTTTGTACACTTCTTAGAGCACAAAAATGAGAAGATCTTCACAGTACTTTGGAAATAAAGAAAGGGGAGACATTCAGTGTGTTGGGCAATGTGTGGTAATAAGATCATGTTTGAGGCTTTGAAAAAATATTGTTAAAAACTTCTGTATTCAACCTGCCATTGGTTCATCTCTATGCCTATTTTTATTTAATTAGGACCAGTAGGAAGATCCCCCAGCCCCGTTTTCCCACTCATAAATACTTCTTTCGTATTGGCTGTTATTTCATCTTAAAACAATATCATACATATTTGACATCTAAGCTCTGTGAGGAAATTCTAAGTCCTCTTAATGCGAATAGCCCCGAGCATGTATTCATCTACCTAACTAAGCAACCGTTTGCAAAACCAGGCATTTATCCCTCAATAAGGCAGGCTCCTTTCAATGTTATTGCATATGGCTATGGGAGAAATTTGCTCTCTTGGATTTTTAATAGATTTACTTCAACAGAACAGAACCTCTCAAACCAAAGATGGAAACTCATGCATTTGACGGCTGGAAATTTGTGCATTACTAGGCTTTACAATACAGTTTATAAAGTGGAAACAAGGTCTCTGATAACATATGCACATTGGAAAATGTTCAGTAAGGAAAGTGTGTCTGTTTGTGTGTGTGTGTGTATGTTGGATTCCTACCCCACTTTGTCTTAGAAATTGCTTTGCAAAGTACAAAGTACCTGCCAAAATCCATTTGCAGAGTTATTCTGGCATAATGCTAATGATAATGTCTACAGTGATTTGTTAACTTGAGGCAATTTCAATCTAAACGTTATCCTGTCAGCATTATGCTTAGGTAATTATACAAGACAGTTTTGGCCTCTGCATTATACATGTTTAAAGAATCATTGACTCTGTTTCCTTAAAAATCAAAACGTAGTTTAATACAATTTAAAAGGTGAAATAATCACAAATCAACAATGGAAACACACACCATTACCTTAAAAGCCTCATCTTTGGAAGTCAGTGTGTTTCGAAATACTGGCCTAAGAAAGATTTTTTTTTCTGGGAATCTGAGAATCATAATCTATGAAACATTTATCTCCTCCCCTCAGAGAACAATGCAATTGCCCTGTCAAGTTCTAATTAGGTAATATCTTGTTGTCTCAGAGTAGGGGTCCTTAAACATATGAGCTCAGTGGGGATGCAGGCAATCTGAGGAACTGTTACAAGCAAAATATTAAAAAATGCACCCTGCCAGATTTAAAAAGAAAATGGCAACATACAAAGGATAGATAACTTCTCTAAGTAATTGAGTACAAAGTGAAGGATAGGCTAGAGACCTAAATATCAAACTAATCTGCCCCTTTGATCTGATAAACACATACACAAAAGACCCACTTCGTGAATCAAAAATGTGTGAGGTTTAAAGCACTCACACCAAAAAAACAAACGTAAATGAAAAACAAATAAAAAGCCCCAAAAGAACTCAGAAAGAAAGCAATCCACCTACAGGCAGAGGTAAACCCATATCTCAAGGAGTGGGGTGGGGTAAAGCAGGCAAACTCGCATGACTCAAGAAAAACATCCCACACACACAAAGAAGAAAAGAGGCAAATAGCCCCCTCCACACATGCATATATACACAGTATGGATCCAGATGCATTCCTGGAATGGAAAGGAGGAGGAACTAGAGGCCAGTCCCCTGGATTTCCAGTTAGCCAGCTAAAACAATGTACAGTAGGACCCATTTATCCACTGATTCATTAACCACTGATTCAGTTAGCCATGGTCGGCAGAGGCAAAAAATTAAATAAATAATTCAGCAGCCACAAAGCAAGCTACTGTCATAAAACAGCAGCAATAAAGCAAGCTGCTGACGCAAAACAGTAGTTTTGGAGTTTGGGGGCATTTTCTCTTATCCATGGTTTTCGTTATCCACAGGGAGGCTTGGAACCTATCCCCAGTGGATACCAGGGTCATACTGTACTTCAAAAGGGAAGTAGAACCGGAGACCTTGTGATAATTCAGGATGTTTGGGACCTTATGCATAGGACAATGTTTGGAGGGAAAAACAGGCATGCTCCTGGAGGGAGTGACGTTTGCATTTTGCCCGATGCATCAGACTCCAAGAGAGTGGGATGGTACTATGACCCCTGTTAGTGCTATATTGGCAAATTCACACTGAGGCATTGGTTTTGGTAATTGCAGATTTTCTCCTGGTCAACATGAAAAGTGGAAGTCTGAAAATGAGCCGTATACAAATTAGGGGTGCATAAAAAGTCAGTCCCTGTGAGTTCTAGTACAGTATGACCCCCTTATCTTCTGGATCATTATCCACTGATTCACTTATCTGAAAACTGAGGGGGGAAATATTTTAAATATAAATCAGTAGCAATAAAGCAGGCTACTGTCACAAACAGTAGCCACAAAGCCAGCAGCAAAAAGGGTGGCTGAGCAGCGAGGGCAAGGAAGGCTGAGCATCAGTAAGTTTTCTTTTGTTTTCTTTCCTCCTTGCCGCCGCTACTGGCTGCTGAAGAGCTCAGCTGGCCGGCTGTGAAAAGGACGGAGGAAAGCAAAAGAAAACTTACTGATGTTGACCCCTCCTTGCCGCCACACTACCAAGTGTCTGGGCAATATTGAGGTCGAAAGCTTCCATCTCGGCACCCCACCACCCGTTGCCGCCATTATCCTCAGATAATGAGCCCTCCTCTCCGCCATGCTACCAAGCATTTGGGGAGTATCAAGGTCGAAAGCTTTCATCTCAGCACCCTACCACCTGTTGCCACCATTATCTTCAGATAAGATTGTTTGCTTTTATCTGTGGATTTCCTATCCGTGGGGTGGGTGGGGGTGGGGGTGGGGGTCCTGGAACTGATCTCCCACAGAAATGGCAGTCATACTGTATAAAATGGTCTGATTGGAGGTAGCCCAAGCACTGAGTAGACAGTCACCTCTGGTAGCATCTAGTGAGTTGCAATTGGGGTACCTCCTCCAACCAGTGGTGGCAGGTTAGCTGGTAGGCAAAGCAACCAATGTTGTTGTTGTGGATTTTAATAACCATTATACCCTAGCCCAAGCCCCAAGTGGGAATCAGAAAAGCAGATGCATAATGCAAGGTTGTATATGAATTTATTCAAATTCACAAGCAGATGGGAAAGCCAGCAAATGAACAAAATGGCACAGAGGGTTAAAAACAAAGAAATTCTAAATTACATGTGAGCTCATTCTCAAGTTAATCCTCTACCTCATGATACCTTCTTAGTCATCAAATCAGAAGAGTTTTCTCCAGTCAAGAGGATCAATGACTGCTCAAAATACACACGTGCAGTTAAACATCTAGCTCATAACCTGTGGGACTGAGATAAGAAAGAAGTGGGAGCTTATAAAGTTTACCTAACAGTCTCTGGAAGCCACCTTACATTCCTTAGGTTTTTCCAGGGTATCCATGTCAACATTTATTCACTCAGTTCCGTACCTTAATCAGAGAAAGCCATCTAGTTGAGCTGCACGGTGGGAAAAAGCATAGCTTCATTCTAAGGTTTAACTTTTCCTTTGCTGAAATATTTGAGAAAGTGACACTTAGAGCCACACACACACACACACACACACACACACACACAGAGTGGTACCTCGACTTACGAATTTAATCCGTTCCAAATGCATGCTCTTAAGTCAAACTACTTTTAACTCGGGTTACCTATCTTCCTCCTGAATTAATATTTTATATATTTCACTTACAAGTCCTTTCCTCTGCTCTTTATACTCAGTCTCATTTCTTCTATCTATAATTTCTTCAA
>JAHTLZ010003526.1:69472383-69514102 GCA_023846285.1 Phrynocephalus versicolor
CGTGCCCATCTCTAAAAGTTGAGTCATGGCAACTGGACTTCTTTTTCTTGTGAGAGAGAACTGTTTCGCTGTTCATCCAAACAGCTTAATCAGGGGTCAGGGAAGCCATTCATGTGGAAGCATTGAAAGCAGAGGTGGGAGGCCTCAGGCACAGTCTTTCTGCTACTTATCAGGCTGTGCTTTCAACAATATCCAGACAAATTTTTAACACCAAGGCCATAGCTAACGACCCATACTTCATGGGTTTCAGCACCTTAGGCCATTGTTCTTCTTAAGGCTATTGATACTGTTGTCTACCTAACGAGCCTATTCAGACCATTGTTCATCTTATGAGCCTATTTCAGACCAGGGTGAGAAGAGGTCAAAGCGAACTATAAGATGGAGGACTTGCAACTAGCTTTCTTCAGATTGATGAAGCTGTTTAGATGAGCAGTGAAATGTTTCAGTCTCTCAAGAAAAAGAAGTCCTGTTGCCATGATTCAGTTTCCAGACAAGGCACACAGCTTAAAGAGAAGCACCCTCTGAATTCATTGAGCCAGGAAAACAAACAAGTACTATACTGACAACTGCCTGTTCACCAGGTTGTTTAAGCACGATTGCAAATACATTAGGTTTTATTTTAACAGTTCCTGGATGACGAGTATCCAACTGATTCTGCTACGATTAGGAATAAAGGAGAAAATAATGGCACATTTTGACCCAACCTATACAAAGGGGGATTGCCTCACAGAGACCGTATTTCTCTCTCAACAAAGCAGTTTCTAACATTCTGAAGAGAATCAAAGATCATTCATGATCAGTCATGCACAAAACAGGAACATCTTTCATATTTAATGTGAAGCAATGTTCCTTTTTTTAATGGAGTGAGCTCAAAGAGTAAAAACATTTCTGACACTAGGAGATTTAGGCAGAAAAATCTCTTATGTGGTTATCCTCAAAGAATCAGCAAAACAAAAATAAAATAAAATCATTCGGCAGCAATCTGAATTTCACTGCCACATTGGGAACATATAAATATCCTTTAATGGTTTGCCTCACCTTTCCTCTTTCCAATATGATACTTTTATTTCCCTTGGAATTATAGTAGCTGCTTAGATCTGACAGACCCAATAGCTTTCAAGACAGAGAGCCTGTTTGCGTTTGGGTTTTGGGAGCCAAGCTCTGAAAGATGTTTGGCAGTTCTTTTACGATTAACGTCACCTGAGGTTGGTCACAGCGCATGTTTGGAACAACTGCCTTTAGCTGATAGCTGTCACATTCACGATTAGAAAAGACAATGAGGAAGCCAGATTTATCACTCTGAAGGGAATCTATGAAATCAGAAGATTCTCTCTCAGTATCTGCCTCAGTTCTGTGTAATGCTTGTGCAAAGGAGGAAACCACCTGCTGTTTCATACTGGGAGGCCTTGACGAGAATCGAGAATCACCGTTTTCAAGTGCCTTGTTTGTTTTTCTAGCAGCTCCATCATGTTGGAAATACAACAAAGACTGCCCAGCATGACTTTTTACTGTAGGCACGGCATGATGCAAGTGAGGGGGAATATATAATGGCAGGGAATGTGATACGCGGGTGTAGATTTGGAGCAGCCTGTGAAAACAGTTTACAAGAGCTAGGCCAAGAGTTGCATTAGGAACCATGAAATGCCAACTTGGGGAGAAAAGAAGTTGGAATGTATGCAAGAAATTTGGATTCCCAAGTTGCTTCCACTTTCATGTCTTGGCAAGGAAGAGTGCTGACCATCACTTTGTATCTTTTTATTCCATCTGGTGTTTTCGAACACTGCTGTGTGGCTTGGATCCCCATCCATAAACATTCTCTCCCCATATGTGTTTGGTCAGTTCTCTTCTCAGGGGCCACATGAGATGCTGTGGAGAGGGTAGGGCTACAGCCCATATGAATTCCCTGCCTACATCTCTATGCCAAGATCTCCTGGCAGAGAAATGCATGACACCTGGTGTATTTGTGTGAGAAACAAGGATGGGGAAAATCTGCCCCACTTCCTCCCACTCCTTAATTTGGTTAAAGGCAAGGTCCATTTGTCTTGCATACGGATTCTTTTATGAACTTTGGCAAAATCTTCAGAACTCAGATTAAATCGAGGTTTCTCATAACCAAATTCCATCTGTATATTATGTTCATTACTGAGAAGGCCACAAAGTATCTGTCTGCCTACTAGGTTTAAAGTTAAAGAACTTCTCAAATTAGAAAAAAGGGCAAAAATATCTGACCAAAGGGACTCAGAGCCAGATTTTTAAGAGCTTTATACTCAATTACATTGTATTTTTTTTAAATGAAAAACTTCATTCTCTTTTTAAGTTGAACTAAAGTGTGTAGAAATATGCCATTAAGAATGAAATTTGCACCCAGCCTACTGAGAACTGACAGACTTCTCAGGTTGAGTGGAACCTGCAGTGGTTGCACACATGTCTTCTTTCAGTAGTTGCTCCGTTAAATATCTAGCCTTAGATCCAGTGTACAGTTGGCATGTCCTACACATTTTATGGATATGAATGGATGTAAAGAAAACCTTTCCCTGCCAATATTCTAGGTGAGACTACATCTGAAGGATAATCCAGTTGTCTGGAGAGATCTTGCCTACAGCACAAGATTACAAAGCCAAGTTCTCTTTTCTGATCACCATCACTTCCAAAATTTACACAAAATGCATTTTGTCCAAAACTTCCAGATCTTCATGAAATTAGTACCTTGTCTGAAACATAGACACTTGGAGGATTATGACATTTGGGCTCCCATGGAATTAGACAGTTGCATGATAAAGACCTGATCTTGCAGTAAGGTGTTTTGTCATGACCTAGTGTTACACCCAGAGCTTAGAAAAGACACATGGCCATACTGGTTAGGGGATTCTGGGATTGGTAATACAAGGACATAACTTTTCCTAGCTGTAGTCCCACTGTAGCAAAGGTGTATAGTCTTACATTCAGACAGAGTTACCAGAGATGGATGTATATTTATAGTGATATTGAACATGGTAATGATCTGCAGATTCCTCAAGAATCACTTATGGACAAATTGTTTGGATGAGAGGAAGCTACTAGTTAGAGTGACTATAGGTCAAATCCTATATTGGAGGCAGCATTCCTCTTCATACTAGTTGCTGAGGAACATGAGTGGCAGCGTGTTGTTATAATCATGTCCTGCTGCTGGACTTCCCATAGGTGTCGAGTGGAAGAATTCTGTGCCAGATAGAACTTGGATCTGATCCAGCAGTGTCCTTCTTGCATTCTTTAGTCCCCCACTATGCTTGTCATGGAAAATGTAAAGTGACATAGTTATGACCGAATACGCTTAGGTTCCAACAGAAACATAAGCATGAGTTGCATTAGGCTGACTCTGTTGAGAATTGTATCACCAAATGTTGTGTTTGTAAAAGAAAAAGTAGCAGTTTTTCGGGCCTTTTTGCAGCCCTGCAGGTCATTGCTCACAATTTAACTGCCTCCCTATTTACTGCATAAAGCCTTCTTGGCTGGAATTGGGGTGGGGGAGGTCTGTATAATCTAGCCTTTGGTTGCCCTCAGAGGGCAGTCAAATGCTTCTTAGAAGCTCACAAAAGCAAGGTCAAAAGTCCCTCTGCACCACATTTGGGTATTTTAGTGTGTCACAGTCAGAAATTACTTTTCACCTGGGCCTGTGTAAGTCAGAAACAACTATAATTTCTACCACACTTTAGATTTGAACCACCTTTTCCTTAAAGACAAATTGCCTTAAAAATAACTTAAAAATCGCTTTTTCTGAAGAGCCCCCTTGGCCACACCCATTTTGACCACTGTGTTGGTTTTTCTTGTGACAACCACTGAGGGTGGGGTTTTTTTAAAATCAGTTCCTGCACCCCCTCTTAAAGCAATTTGGTTGTATTTGCAGACATACTACACCGCCTTTTTTCGCCCGCCCCCCCGTTTCTGCCGTTTCCCTGTCGTAGTTTAAAGTGGTTCAGCCAAGTGCGAACGGGGAAGCCGATTGCTAAGCAACCACTGAAGTGCGGACTGCCGAAGCGCTGTAGTGACCATGTGACCGTGGGAGGAGATAAGGCAATGCAAAATAAAAAGTAGCTGCTCAAGGAATTGTGGTAGAAGCTTTAGTGCAGTTAGCGCCACACTTGGAGTGGCAGGGGGAGCTGCAGGTTGTACCATATAACATGGGTTTTCAACTGCAATTGATCCAGGGCCTGTAAATAAAACTGTCCCCCTTGCCTGTTTCAGCTCCTATTGCCTGATGGCCAGGGCTAGAGATGGGCACAAAACAGAAATATATTGTTTTGTTTTGTTTTGTTTTGTTTCAGTCTTCATTTCATTTAGTTTCATTAATAATGGATTTTAAAAAAGAATTTTTGTCATGAAACGAAACATTTCATCAGGCTATAAATAATGGGAACTTTCCTTTTTTTATTTAACAGGCACCCCACTGCCCTAAATCAAAGACCCTCAAACCTTCCAATCAATTTGGTTTCAAGTAACAAAACACTGAATTACCTCAAAGTTCATATATTCCAAAATGAGCCAGCTTGAGTGCTAAGGTCATCAGGAGAAGCCTTTCTCTCCATTCCACCACCTTCACAGGTGCATCTGATGAGTACACATGAAAGGGCCTTCTCTGTTGCTACTCCAGACTTTGAAACTCTCTCCCCCACACACACACTGTAAGCCAAGACTACTCCATCTTTGCTGTCTTTCTGCAAGCAGGCAAAAACCTTTCTCTTCAGGCAAGCTTTCCCTGACTACCTATTATGTGGCTTTTAGATGGATTGCTATGTATTATCACTTAGACTGAATTTTTAATACTACCCCTTTTTCCCATTTTTAATTTTTCATCACTCATAATGGATTTTTTCTTTGAACTGATCACTTATTGTTCTTAGCTTTAATACTGCCTTTTAAATGATGTACGATGCCTCTTCAAATCCATTGTTCTTAACTTGAATATTGTCCTAAATGTTCTGGGTTGCATCTTGTCCTTCAGTACTCTAAGCCGCCTTGGGTCGTTTTCCAAGAAGAAAGGTGGGGTAAATATATTATAAATAAATAAATAAATAAATAAATAAACTAACTAACTAACTAACTAACTAACTAACTAACTAACTAACACTATAGCAACTCTAGCTGAACCTTCAAGGTAAATGAAACATGTAAGTGATTCTATTATTTCCACCCCACTCCCATGGGTTTCCATGGCTGAACAGGAATTCATATCTAAGTTTCCTGAGATTTATTTGTACATGATGCCACACTGGGTACTTTGGGTGTTCCCTTTAGTTGTGGTATATATACATTGGTTGATATGGTTATTTGGCTTTCCCCTCCTCTATGATTTTGTTTAACCCACTTTTACAATAGAGCCATAGACTGCCTATAAGGTCACACCGTGAATATGTCAGTGGTAGAAATATGTTTTAATAATTGCTGAGTTCACTCTGATCCTCCAAGTGCTTCCATATCATTTTTTACTTTTTTGAATTTTTAATATTTCACAATAGACTTTCTGTAGTTCTATAAGTGTACCACATCTGTTTCCCATCTGAAGAGCATCCATTCTCCAAAACACAGTAGTCTGCTTTTTATGATGGGTTGTAGAAACTCTTAGGTAAGCTAATCTAGTTTTCTGTTTCATTTTCTACATTCCTGCCCAGAGTTTTTCAAATTTTATTATTCCTTGTGTCTGAATTTAGTCCCGCCCCCCCCCCCCAGTCAACTCAGATTAACAAATTTTCTGGTTCAGGAAGATTATTGTGTTTTTCAATACTTTGATTTTTTTTTTGGTCCATGAACTATTTGAAAAATGTTGCAATTACACAGACATGGTATGATTCTTCTGCCATCACCAATTATATAAATGGAAACAAGACCAAAGGTGAGCATATAAGGTATGCTGGAAATGGAAAAATGAAGAAACTACAATAAATTATGAATGCTCACCTAATGGTACTTAATTGTGAGAATCTGGTGCAATTTACAAATATGACTACTTATAGATTTCTGGTGATCTTGGCAATATTCATCTATTCACCTTCTAACTCAGAGATAAGTGAGAAATAAGCTTGTGAGAATGGTCCTATTCTTTGATCTGTTACCCCACCATTGTGTCCCTGTCTGCTGCAACAGAAGGATACATTAATAGCATTACACTGGTGAGCATAATAAGACTCTGGCCAGTGCTTCATGAATCAGTTAACCCAGGCATGTCCAAAGTTTGGCCCTCCTGATGTTTTGGACCACAACTCCCAGAATTCCAAGTCTGTATTTCCTATGGCAAAGGACTGTGAGAGTTGTGGTCCAAAACATCTGGAGGTCCAAAGTTTGGACACCCCTGAATTAACCCTTCTCAGTGCCCTTTGGAGTAGCAATGGAAAAATCAGTGCATGAACAGGTGCTTTGCATTACTATTTTAAATATGCACAAATATTTGACTCTCATTCCATTTCGATCTAGTGAAAAATGTTATCTATGCAGTTTTCAGAATCCCTTCCCATGCAATGATGTTGTTGATGTGGTGGGCCCGGCAGACCCATTTCCAATTCCAGTGCAGCAGGTGGTGCCTGTAATGAGTCAGTGGTGGAATGACTCTAGGCCAGCCACGGTAGGTGCTGTTCTGGTGCACCACTTGGTCACCTCAGAAAAGGGATTTTTTTTTAAATTCAACCAAAGCCTAATCATGACTCATTCCCATCTGTTTAAGCTACCCTGACTGACTGAGATGTCACAAAGTGGAATTATTCAAGCCACACAAAATTGCAATGCCAGAAACAAGTCTCCTTCATCTGGAACAGCACTTTTTGTGCAAAACTAACACACCTTTTGAGAAGCAAGGCTCACAATGACAACAAGCACAAGACAACTGGCTGCTTGTCGAAAAGCATGCCAGAGAAACACATCCAATTGATATGTTCCTAAAATTGGATCCTGTGACAGAGATGCCACTACCATCATTATATTTGCCATTTGCCTCGCTAATCGGTTCATTTGTGTTCTTCACTGTTTTGCTTTATTTGCCCCATAATTCATCCTGATCCTTTTTCTTTTTTCTGGTTCAAAGTATCACAGAAGTACCACACCGTACCTCACACTTCCATGGGCTGAAGTGAATAATTAGAGGATTCCTTCTCTTCCTGTGTACAAATACAGTACCGGCAGGTATTTATAACCCTGGTGCAAATCATTTTTTAAACATCCCTGAGAATCACTAGACTCGTAATGGGATTTCTTGCTCTAATTTTACCAGTTGCTTTGTCCAGTGCCTACTGAGTAACAACTGCTAATTAATAGCCAAATAGATTCCTTTCCAATTCCAGGAACTTCTGAAAAAGCTTCACAGTGTGGCACTTTCCTGCCCTCTTGCTCCCTCACGTTGTGATGCTGCTGATTTAAATGGCACCTGGGAGTGAACCCAGTACAAAACACTGTACATTCTGCCCTGAAACATGGGTGGGCCTGTATATGAAAATGCTTCCGAAGGACAAAACATTTGTAGCAATGCAACACAGTACTAAATAAACTTTTATTATTGCTTTTGGGGTGCATTGTGCTGCTTACTCTGAGAGGGCTCAAGCTCTATACCTGGAGAAGAGAAGGAAAGGAAAAACGATAATCCTTCTCACACTGTGAGACAAATTATCTCTTTCAATATGTTATAATGTGATATATGTGTCTGATTTGTCCCTTGGAATTTTACTCCCTACAGCATGTTGACCTGTTTAAACAATAAATTAAAAACAAAATAAATTCACTAAGGAAGTGTTATTCTGGTAAGGGCCCGGCTTTTCATGATACGTTACTGTACTGTTGTTGAGTGAATAAACCTACAGACTTTCTGTCTTCCGTGCAATAGAATGAAATAAGCCAAATTCCCAGCCAGGACAAACCAATACTTGTTTTTCAATATGCCACAGATTTAAATTTGTCTAGCATTTGTAATCTAAGGAATCAGAAACTAGGAAAGTGGCCAATAGGCTTTAATTGTAGTATATATTTACTGCATAATTGCAGGGTTAAGCAGATCAAATACAGAATCTGAATGGGAATAAAATGTTTGAGATGGACTTTTCTTTCCTTATTATTTTTTTCTGAAGGAACATTGGCTAGCATTTCTCTTTATTCCCTTAATCTCTCTCTCTCTCTCTCTCTCCCACAAAGATCCTTGCTGGTGAAGCATTTCATGTTTGGGCTCCCATAAAAGGAGAGCTTTGTGATATCTGAAATTTCTTCTCCAGCTCTCACTACAATCTGGTCCAAAGATGGCGGCCTGATCTACAGCATCCAAATTTGTGTATTTGGGCCACAACTCTGGATGTTCCCCATGTGTGCTATCTGGGAAATTCTAGGAATTGCAACCCCAAAACACAAATCTGGATACCTCTACTATCATCTACAAACTCTGCATACCTCTGATACCTCTAGTTCCAAGTCTCCATATGGCACCCAGTGCTGCATTTTACAAACTCTGCCTTTCTACTGAAATCCTTACTTAGGAGGTGAAGTAAATGCAGCCCAACCATAACTTTCAGAGATAGAAAAGGCAGGGAGAAGCTCTGTTCTTTTTGCCTCCCTGCCGAAAGCTCTGGCAAGCTGCTCTATGTTATTCAGTATGCATCTATATTGTTAGGCACGTACTAGATGAGTTGCAGTGAATGCAGAAAAATCAATACTTTCAGCGCACAATGCCATTTCAGCATTTTTCTCTGACATCTGATTTCTGACGCTTAGTTGATGCCACCTACAGGTCTTGCTGTTTCAGACGTGTCTTTTTAAGGTTCTGAGATAAGATTGAATTCTTAATCTATGCCACTTACTGGGGCTTGTTCCTGCAAATGCAGGCCAATAAGGCAGGTAACAGTAACTGGTTGAAACCCACTGATGGCCACACACAACTACATGTGACAAAGCTTTAACAGAGCATGGCATCTTCAGAAGAGCTAGGGGAAGTGTTGCTATTGAGGGGGGTGATATGTTTTGTTTTCAGGCATAGAGCTATTCATGAGCTCTGTCTTTGCCTGTCTGACTAGATTTGCCTTCTTTGGCCAAGTCCAACTTCTGCCTCACCTCCTCTAGGCCACACAGTTGCATTATTATGAGCAGAATCACGTTTGAAAAAGAGCTCAGTCTGTTGAAGTCTATAAAAGGAATTATTATTAGAATCACTGGAGAGAGGGGGGGAGTAGAAGAAGAGAGGGAGAGGAGGGAGGGAGGGAGAGAGAACGATCAAGTATTAAAATGAGAGGAAATTTTTATGAAGTGGAACATTTATATTTACAAGATGAATTTATGACCCATTTAAGACTATTTTAACAGCAAATGAGATACCTAAAACAGAGTACTCATACACATAGCGACTCAGAAGCTTGCTCTGTTCATTTCAATGGGCCTAATTCCCAGGTAAATAGACGGCGAAAATCTCAGATGGTCATATAAGGAAGTGATTTTTTAAAAATTTATTTTATTGAGGAAGTAACAACATATATTTCCAGTCTTTACAAGTTTCCAAAACATTACATCATTCTTTGGTCCCTTCCTCATTAACACCCCCCCCCCCCGCCGGGAGGAATTCACTGCCCGTTGTAACCGAACCTTATTAAGGCATGATGGAATAGTCTAGCCCATTTCTCGTTCTCAGGCTTCCCTTTTATCCAATTTATATATTTCTCCCACTCCTTTAAAATTCTGTGTTTCCCTTCTGTGTTTCCTTCTTGCATAATTTGTATCCAATTGTTTTGAAAAAATTGATGTATATAAGTGATTGAGCCAACTGGTTGACAGTCTGCGACAGTGGCTCACCATGGTGTGTCCTACAGAAGAGAGAGAGAGAGAGAGAGAGAGAGAGAGAGAATATGCCATGAGCATATTTAGAAAAGTAGCGAGCTTCTGCTCTTTCTAGAGTATATCTAATCTCGGTAGGACTTATGGAGGTTTATGCAGCTTAAATGACTCTGCATTCTTTTTGATATCTGTAATAAAATTCAGGCACTGCATGAAAGCTTCATTTGGCTTAGAGGGCTTTAATCTGATGAGCTGATAGATGTGATACCAAAAGAAAACAATTTGCCCCTTCCTTTGCTTATATAAAAACAAAGGTATTTGAATAACAGCAGGGCTTTGTGTTGTTAATGTTATCTTTATAGAGGGGAGGAATGGAGGGGAGGAAGGTTTAAGTTATGCACATATCATATTCACCCCAAATTCAAAGGCCAGAAGAGTTGTTTTTGGAAACATCCGTACAGCTTCCCAGTATCGTCAGTAAGAGTTGCATACTTTTACTGGAAAACAGAATTTGACTGTTTTGCCGCTTAATGGCTATATGGAAGATAGAATTTGCTCTATTGTGTACATGATTTGGTTAATGAAAAAAATATATCCAACCACACAGACCTTGTTCTGCACCTATCTTCCAACAAAAACTTTCCCCCCACTCCATATTTGCAGACTATCTTACTTCTGGTAACATAAGATATCTCCACTTTATACTTTAAATACAATGTGAGTTTCTTCTAAAAAAAATACTAAGCATTCATTTCAATTGTGAGTTCATGCAAAAGTAAAATGATGGAAAAATGTTAATCTCCATCTCCCCCCCCCCACACACAAGGCTATTACCAGCATCAAGGCGGATGAAAAAACAGTCTGAGTGGCTTGTGAGGAAGTCCACAAAACCTACAAACACATACAAAAGCATAACCATGGGTCAGAAGCCTTTTGGGGACAGTGTTGAAATTTATTCATGTTTTATTGGTTTCATATACCGCCCATCTAAGGTAAAGGTAAAGGTTCCCCCTGCACATGCATGCTAGTCGTGTCCAACTCTAGGGGCAGTGCTCATCTCCGTATTCAAGCTGGAGCCAGTGTTGTGCAAGTCCATGGCCATGTGGCCGGCATGGCTGCACATAAACACTGTCTTACTTTGCCACTTTTTACAGCCGTACCTATTTACCTACTTGCATTTATGCATGCTTTTGAACTGCTAGGTTGGCAGGAGCTGGGGTTAACAGCAGTAGCTCACACCACTGTGTGGCACCCGGGATTTGAACTGCCGAGCTGCGACTTTGCAGTTGACTGTTTCGGCGCCTTAGTCCACTGAGTCACCACGCCCTCACCGCCCATCTAGCTGTTGGCTAATCTGTATTGCGTAACTAACAATTAGTTGATGAGATAATATAAAATAAAAACATAATAATGTGGCATAATAATAATACAATGACAATCAACAGCAGCATTGCTAACATGGAAATATAGAAACTAACATAATTTTTTTTAAAAAAAACTGTCCACAGCAGAGGCAGAATTAAATATGGTGACATAAAGCATCCAAATGAGAAATCCAAAGCTTGGGAAAAGCTTGTTTTAAAAGCCAGGTTTTCAGTAGGTATTTAAATACTCCCAGTGAGGAGACCAGGCAGATTTCCAGGAGCAGCTGATTCCATAAGGGGCAACCATGGAGAAAGCTCAGTTTTTCATTGTGACTTTCCAAACGTCCCTCAGGGTTGGAACCCTCAGATGCCCAGCCTGGGATGAGCATGTGACTGGAGTAATTAGTAGAAGAAGCCATTTTGACAGATATCAAGGTCCTAAACTGTTTAGGGGCTTTGCATGTCATCATCAAAACCTTGAAGTCAATGTGGAAGGGAATCAGCAGCCAGTGAACCAGCAGCAAGCCATCCTTTAGAATATCGAGAGGCATCTTCCCAAACAAGCTGCTGTGATGGACATGACCCATTGAAATCTACCCATTTCACAGATGAGAAACAGGTAACCTGCCAAGGACCCTGAGTACACAGCAAGGGGGGAACCAGGGTATCACAAGAAAGATATACCTTTGAATCAATGAAAGGCAAACTGGTAAGAGGTGAAGATAAAGGAAGGTGGAAGAAAGATAAAGAGCAGTGCCAACATTTCTAACCATACCTATCTAGCCCACATCAGCTTAATACATCTGCCTACCTGTGTGCCAATTATGACTTGTCCCTAGATACTCATAGACATCAGCATGATAAGAAGTAATATCACATCTCACGCTTCCAGTCTGCCATAGCGTAAAGGAAAGGAAACAGAGAATATTTGGGTGGGCCTAGAGATTGTTAAGCAATTCCTTTAGTTCATTTTTGGAAAAGAACTTTTCAATATTGATTCAGCTCTTCATAAATACGCTTTATTAATTTATTTGATTTATATACTGCCTTATAAGAGTATAGAATATGTTGGACTAAGCCCCACAAAAGATATCTCAGTTGTTAACTTATTCCAAAGACTGGGAAACACCACTGAAAAGGTCTCGTCCCTTATTGTTGCCTTTTGAGCCTCCTTTGTTTTGACAACTCCTAGCTACACAGACACAAGTGGGTGAAATGGGTCACTGATTTCTGCAAGCATTAAGCTATTAAGGTCCTTATAGGTCATAACCAATGGAAAGTACAAGGAGTTATGAAGGCACACCAAGACTGGGGACATGCATTCCGATTAACCTGTCCCAGAAATTATGTTGGCTATGGCTACTACATTTTGGAAGCAAAGACTGCTTTACAAAGAGAGCATTACAGTAGTCTATCTTTGAGATTATAATGCATGAACCACTGCCAGAGAAGGTGCAGGAGGACTAACACGGTTGTGCTCTCCTTTGTAGGGTGACCAATGCTGTTCCAGCACCATGCCACAGTTTAAACCCAAATTGAAATGAACCTAGGCTATCAGTTTCTTTCAAGAATGACTGGTGGTAAGAATTTTTTTTTTACAAAAATTGTGAATGCAAGAGAGAGCAACATGCAAAGATTTATCCCTTCATGCACATTTCTTCAAAGGCTATTACTACTTTAGTATTCTGTCATATTTGTAGCCATGATCTGCTACCTCTTTCTTTCTACTGAGCGTCTTATATGTACAAGGAAAGGAACACAAAATATGCTTAGAAACTACAGAAATTGACTTGTGCAGATGGTTGAGAAGTTTGTGTTGATAAGATCTTGCCAAAAATCAACGTTTGCTTAACAGCTAGGTGGAAAAGAACCTGAGACTCTAAAAATTCAGAAGTAAGAAAAAAGCAAAACTGAAAAATTCACCCCTTTCTAGTGTCCAGAATGATTTATATCCTACTTTAGGATTATAGGTGCAGAGTTGTGACAAGACTTTTCTTTAATCTGCAGCCCAAATGAGCTGCATGTTTCAGGGTACGGTACCTTGTAGAAAGGAATTAATTCATTCCAAATGAAAATATGTTAAGCAAATGTTCCTTTATACAAGTTTTCCATAGGAATGCATTGAAAATAGAGTAATCCCTGATCGTGACCATTTTTATGTTGTACAGATTCACCCCATAGGCAATTCTGTTAAGAAAATTTCCCCTATCTCTGGAATTTTTTATGTTTTACAGATTTTATGTTATACAACCCGTTTGTTATATGAGGGTCCACTGTATAAAGTATTCAAACTTTGCTGAAGCTGAATAAGTCTGGATCTAGTTAATGTCTTCCTGCATTGGTTGGTGGAAGAAAGGCAAAATATACGCTTATTAAATAAATGCAAGAGTTGCATCCTAGCAGATTTCAGGAGGCATGTTTACAGTTCTTATTATCTCAGTTTCAACTCATGTTTAATAATATATTTCTCTGAAAATCTTCCCAACGCTCCACCACATCAGAGAAGAGCATCTAAACAGAATGCATTGCAACAGCAAGGGAGGAAGACATAAGTCATCATTCTGACCTCTTCCTGCCTGGGACAAAATTGCCCAAGTGTCTCTGTCCATCCCCTCTTTCTTGTAGAGGTCTCTGTTTTGATTCCTAATCTTGGCCAAATGCTAGTGATGGTTTAAAACAAGTATACAACAGAGTCCATGGAAAAGGAGCAAAATTCCCTTAGATCTGTGTTCCAAACAGACACTTGTTTCAACCATTGATGTCATGCACCTAATGAAAAACCAGTGGGACTTTTCAAATTGTGTATTGGGGCCTTTAAACATTGTCATCATGAACCTGGAGGGATTCAATGTTCTTCTGAACGCTTTGAAGTAATGTGTGTGTATGTGGGGGGGGGGGTCCCATTGCCATCAGTGGGGACTGGTTTTTCCACATGTGTCTTTCACTGTAAACTTTGGGGACATCGTTACTTGCATTCTTTCCAACAGACAAATTGAGCCACTGTGTCCAATTTTATTAGTCACAGTGCAGCGTGACAATAGATAGATAAATAACCAAATGAACAGATGGAGAGGGATGTGTTAAACGCACTGATGGAAGAGCTGATGATTTTCAAGTTATCTTTATTAAAGCATGAACGGAATATTTTGAAGCACATCCACTCCAATTTGACCTGCTTAATCCTGATCTTGGGTTTTCTGCCGCTTTTCTTCCTGAGACGTATTTCACGGATCTTATTTTCTCAGCTAGAAGGAAAAGGTTTGTTTCTACAAGCCAGTCTTGAAATGTCTAGGGAGAATGACAGGTGGGTCTCTTCCAATTCATTCAGCTGGGCAAAATGCTGCCAGTAAACAGAATGACATTTTTAATAAAATATACATCTGAGTTGTGTTATGGCATCCTTGGCAATAAAAAAAGGACCTTAATCAGATAATGGGGGAGAGGGAGTGTTTGCCCCATTAATCAAGCCTGTTCTTTTGCTGGCTTGAATGTAAGCATATCATGGAAGCGTGTGTTAGTGATATATGTTTATTATCTTATCCTTTCAACCCAGGAACTAGTCTGAATCTTTAATAATGAATCGCCTGCTCTCTTGCTTTTCTTTTCATCCCAGCTTCAGTCAAGTGTATAAACATCACTCAACAATATTAAAATGTTGCACCCTGCTGATTTATCAGATTGTTTGCCTTAGCATCATGACCTTTGTCCCTGGTCAGCATGTCATTAAAAAGCAAGGGTCTGGTTTCGCCAGCCGATAAATTATTGTGGCACTTAAGTATATGCTCCAGCAGTCTCAATTTAGCAGGCACAATCCCTATATTGTGGTCCTTGCCCCCAGTAAATCAGTCTACTTGTTTGAACCCCTTTCATCATGTTATCAGTGAGAATCACTGGCGGTACCATTTGGACGTAGCCTTCTGATGAATTTCTTAGATGTTAGCCATCCCAGGAGAAGGCAGATGCAATTGGTCCCCAGGGTGCATAGATACAAATGTGAAAGATAGACACACTCAGCATATTCACCTGGAAATAATTCAAAATGTTACAAATCTCCCTACCCAAATTTATAGATTAGGTCTCTAAGCAAATAGTAGGCCTCTTTTGTGAAGCCTTCGAACTTCTGTTTGAAAGAAACCAACAGTAGAATAATTTTGAATTTTGAGTCACTGGAACATTATCCCAAATTTAAATCAACTACTTTGGATTAGAATGAGCTCGCAAAATTAGAACGACATACTTAGACCAGCACAACAGATCTTTTGAAAAGCTCAGATGTCAACTCTCTTTCTACACCTCCACTGACCACATTTTTATAAAACCTAACAATATCAAAGGTTCATTCACATCATCTTCCAAGGGAACACATGCTATCGTGTTCCAGCTGTGCTATATTGTTGTACATGACAGAAAGATAAATGTTGCACCATTTATTATTTAGAGGAGTATAGGAATCTTTATTATTATTATTATTATTATTATTATTATTATTATTAGTACCATTATTAATATTATCACTATAACAAGTGAGTATATAAAAGATGAAACATGACCATCATAGTTGGGGAATCTATCTAGGCCACAACTTTATTGATTACTACAGGAAGTATTCTGGCTAAGCAATTGGGTTGGCTCCAGCACATCAAAGGAGCCCACCTGCCTTTTGATGCTCTGTTATGCTTTTTGGTTATCTTATGTAATCCCACTTCTTGTTAGATATAGGAACCATAGAGTGTCCACCCCATTATTATCATCTGTCCCCATTCCATTGTATGTTCTCAAGGGGCATTGACCCCATCGGTGGCTGTGCCATATCTCATTGTTAGGGGCTCCCCCCAATGCCCCCCCACGATTGACCCATGTCCATATCCATCTGACCTTTCTTCAGGTGTTCTTTTGTACCTTCAGGCTCTCGCCTGCTACTTTAAATGCCTGGATCCATCCCAATGCCTGTAAAACTGCCACCATAGCCAAGCCTAGCTCAGCTACCACCATAGCACTGCAGCGGCAACCAATCACTTATGGCCCACCTAACTCCCATCACCCACTGCTCATTGCCTTTGTCTGAAGAGTGGACATATCTTGAGATGTGAAGGTAATATTTGGGTGTCTTATCCAGTGACCACCCCAGCTGTTCACCAGACGACCTATAGCTTTATCCAACTTTTGCCTAACCACTTCAATTTTCCCAGGATGCCTACCCCCCGCCAGCACCTCCTTTGCAGTAGTTGCAACCAGAATATGAAAAACTGAATTTTGTTTTTAAAAATTTAAGTAGAGCAGAACACATCTAAAATTTGTAAGGCAGCAGTTAAAATGCCAATGGTTTTCTGCTCTTAAGCCGAATTGGTCATAAGTAGAGCCATTCATAAGTAGAGGTAACACTGTACTTCTTTGCCTTCTTGGTTCTCTTTTCCTTTATATACAGTGGACCCATGTATAACAAACAGTTTGTATAACATAAAATTCGTACATCATAAAAATTCCAGAGACAGGGAAAATTTGCTTAACATAATCGCCTATGGAGCGAATCCATACAACATAAAAATGGGATCACTCTATTTTCAATGCATTCCTATGGGAAATTTGTATAAAGGAAAATTTGCTTAACATAATTTCATTTAGAACGAATTAATTCCTTTACGACCATTTTTAAATAAATAAATAAATAATTACGACCATTTTTATGTTGTACGGATTCGCCCCATAGACGATTCTGTTAAGCAAATTTCCCCTATCTCCAGAATTTTTATGTTGTACAGATTTTATGTTATACAAACCGTTTGTTATACAAGGGTCTACTGTACTTGAAACAATGATATACCAAGAGAAGTACCTGTAGCAGCAACACAAATTCTAGTTAGTTAGTCCTTAAGAGAACTAGGATTCAAATTGACTGTTCCCTGGGGCATATTAAATCTTTTAGCCACTATATGGCATCAGTTCTAATTATTGAATAAGATCGCTGTGATACATGAAATATTCAAGCCAAAACTTATTGAATTAAAGGCATGGCTTCTGAAAAGAATGACATCAGTAGGAGAGGAACTCACTGGCTCCATTTACTCATCAAGAATAAAAAATACAGTCTATGACCCAGGCAAATGTGAGATAGATATAAGTGGAGGAGATAGGATTGCAACTTGAGATTGATAAATATTCGTGGAATACCTTCTTACTTGAACAGATTATTAATACAACTAATTACTTGAAGAGGTGGTGAGGTCCTTTGATTTGTATTCCTGCATGGAGCAAGGGGTTGAACTTGATAGCTTCATAGGTCTTCGTCCAATTTCACTGTTATATTATTCTAGAATTAAAGGAACTGGCTGGAGAACTCTGGGTACCACTGTTTGTTATTTTCATGAAATTGGGGGTGATGGGGTGAAGTTGTGGGTGACTGGAGGAGGAATAAAGTTGTCCATATCTCCAAAACGGGCAGAAAATGGGCACCTAAGAGCTACAGGCCAGTCATCCTGACATCAATCCCGCAGATAATTCTGGAGCAGATTAAAAAGAATATACCCTGCAAAATCTCAACTACATTGCAGGAAAAAAAAGCCATAAGGAGGGGGGCTGCTCAGCTGTAGCACAGGCCCCCTGCTGGGCATTTTTGTTTCTTTGTTTGTTTGTTTGAAATTTTAAATTTAATTTTGCTGCAAGCCCCTACCAGGGGGTCTGCACTTAATTTTTTTTTAAAAAAAATTTATTTATTTATTTATTTATTTATTTATTTATTTATTTATTTATTTATTTATTCTCAAAGCACCCAGCAGGGGGGCCCACACTACAGCTGACAGGGGCTTTTTTAAAAAAAGCCCCATCAACTGTAGCTCGCCCTCTTGCTCCTTGCTTTTTTATTTTTATTAATTTATATTTATATTTTTTATTTTTTTTGCTGCAAGCGCCCAGCAGGGGGCCCCTGCTACATCTGATCCCGATCAGCTGTAACGCGGGGGGCCCTGCTGGGCCTTTGTAAAAAACAAACAAACAAAACACAAAACAAAACATCATTTTGGCATTTTGTGCCCATCTCTACTGGTTAGGCCTCATCTTGAGTACTGTTGACAGTTCCAGCCACTACACATTACGAAGGATGTCAAGAAGCAGGAAAAAGTTCAGAGAAGGGAAACAGGGATAAGAACATAAGAACATAAGAACATAAGAAGAGCCATGCTGGATCAGGCCAAAGGCCCATCTAGTCCAGCTTCCTGTATCTCACAGCGGCCCCACCAGATGTGTTTGGGAGCGCATGAGACTAGATATCTGTCTCCTGATACCACTCCCCTGCATCTGGCCCTTCAAGTACCCTGGTTTAAAGGGATCATCATGATAATGGGAATGGGAACCAAGAAAGACTAAAACAACTGGGCATGTTTAGCCTTAAGAAAAGAAGACTGAAAGGAGACATAACAGCACTTTTCAAGTACTTGATGGGCTGTTATACAGAGGAGCGGAGAGGCAAGTTCTGTTCTCAGTCATCCCAGAGGATAGGACAATAATGGACTCAAACAGGAAGCCAGAGTTCAGCAGAATATCAGGAAAAAATTGCTGACTATTAAAGCAGTACAACAATGGAGCCAATTAACGTAGGATGTGGCGACTGCTCCCTTGCTGGATCCAATAAAGAAAAAGCAAGAGAATCATCTGTCAGATTATATACGTTGATCTGTATTCCTGCAGGGGATTCAACTCAATGGCCTTTTAGGCCTTGTTCAACTTCATTATTCTATGAATCAATGATTCCTATATATACCATCTTGCCAAGAGAACTTTTTAAGAACTGTCTCCTGGCAAATTGCATCCCTTGCCATGTTTCGACCTGCTTTGAAAAAGGGAGCTTGCTCCCAAAAGCTCAGTAACTTTTTTAAAAAAAATTCTTCTAGCAATTTATGAAGGTGTCACCCATAGTCTAGTTTTGCTTTTATATACCATATGAACATGATGAAATGTTCTAGTGATTCCCTTCAATATGCTGAGAAATAATTATAAAAACCTTTTGAATGGGATGGAAAAATGCTCAACCCAGGCTGCTTTTAACTAGCCTTTGTGGAGATAAGGACTGAGGTTATTGCTGATTAAAATGGATAATTTTTTTCTGAAAACTTATCAACATTTATGTATGTTGTATGTCAAATAAAGCCTACAGTATACATGTGGATTATTTGGTTTAAGTAAAAAAAAGTGATATAGAACAACTTATTATCATTCAAGAATGAACTTTTTCTCCTTCATTATTTTGACAAATGCAACCAGAAAACAAATCCCGGTTGGTCATTTACATTAGTGCTTTCTACATGGTTCACTATTCATAGTACACTAATGCCACCATGTGGTGAAGTAAAAATATACTCTGAAAAGTATTCAACATCAAACTCCTTCTTTGGTTTGTCTGCTTCTTTTTTGTCAAACTAAGAAAAAGAAGAAATTTTATCTGATCCCCATTTCAAGGAAATCTATCGAATTTCTATTTTGTGCATCAAAATTCAGACCAAAACACAGTTATTCTTTGGACTGCATGCGTCTGTAAATCTTAGAAGTTTGGAGATACAATCTGTGAATCAAAAGTTGAATACAAACTTGCTGGAGAGCCTGGCCCTTATCATTTCAGATGTTCTATATTTTTGTCAATAATCAAATTCTTCCAAAAAACCCCACAAAAACTCCAGTCTTTAGATATGGGTTATTGTGTTTCTCTATCCATAATTCAAAAGGGCCAGGAAATGGTCTGATATTGCTGCAGAATATTGTGTTCACATTGCCAGCAAGAAAAAGGATGCCAGATTTTTACATAGCAAGGGCAACTTGGATGCCAATGACACCACGATCAGCAGTCAAGATAAGAACATAAGAACATAAGAACAGCCTTGCTGAAACAGGCCACAGCCCACCCAGTCCAGCATTATGTCTCACACAGCTGTTCACCATTTGCTTCAGGGTAATCCCAAGCAGGAGCTGCCTAGATGCCCTAAGCACATCCGATCTCGCTTGATTTCGGAAGCTAAGCAGGGTTGGCCCTGGTTAGTACTTGGATGGGAGACCACCAGGGAATACCAGATGCTGTAGGCACCTAGAGATGGAACTGGCAAGCCACTCCAGTATTCCTGCCAAGAAAATTCCATGGACATGGAGTCACAAAGAGTCAGTCACAACTATAATGACACAACACACACACACACACACAATCCCAAGCAGATGTCTTCATCTGCTTACGATTCCCTGCAAGTGACATTGAGAGATATCCTGCCTATCTGTCCAACCCGAAGGATATCCTTAGCATCCAGAATGATAGCCATTGATACCCTTGTTCTTCATGAACTTTGCCTAATCCTTTCATAAAGCTGTCAAGGCGGACAGCTGTCACCACTTCTTCTGGAAGGGAGTTCCTCAGACCAGTGATCCTCTGGGTGAAAAAGGACTTTCTCTTGTTTGTTTGAAATCTATCACCCAAAAGTTTCATGGAGTGCCCCCTAGTTCTAGTGTTGTGTGACAGGGAAAACAGCTTTTCCTTATCTACTTTGTCTACACCATGTATGATTTTATAAACTTCAATCATGTCACCTCTTAGGTGCTGTTTTAAGAGTGAAGAGGCCCAGTCGTTGCAGCCTCAGATGTTAAGGGAGGTGTTCCAGTCCCCTAATCATTCTGGTTGCCCTCCTCTGCACTTTTTCCATTTCCTTAATATCCTTCTGGAGGTATGGTGACCAGAACTGTACACAGTATTCCAGATGGGGCCTCACCATTTACAAAGAGTCAAAATGACACTTGCTGACTTATTTTCTGTACCCTTCCTAATGATCCCTAGCATTGAGTTTGCTTTTTTCACTGCTGCGGCACTCTGGGTTGACACCTCCATTGAGCTGTCCACCAGGGCACCAAAGTCCCTTTCCTGGTTTGTTGCAGAGAGTTCAGATCCCATCAGTTTATAAACGTAATTGGGTTTTGTTTTGTTTTTTGGTTTTTTTGCCCCAATGTGTATCACTACTAGTGTTGAAGCTCATTTGCCACTGGTTTGCCCACTCCCTCATTGCCAAGAGATCCCTCTGGAGCACCTCTTTCTCAGTTTTTACTACCCTGTATAATGTAGTATTGTTGGCAAATTTGGCTACCTTGCTGTTTCCTGTTACTTTTAGATCATTTATGAAGAGGTTGAAAATCAGGTGTCCTAGTACTGAACTTTGGGGGACCCCACTCTTTACCTCCCTTCGATTGGAGAAGTGTCCATTTAGTGCTACCTTCTGTTTCTAGCCCTAAGCCAGTTGCTGATCCAGGACAAGACTTGTCCCATTATTTCATGGCTGGCAAGTTTAGTCAAGAGCCTTTGGTGTGGGACCTTGTCAAACGCCTTCTGAAAGTCCAGATAAACAATGTCAACTGGATCTCCCTTATCCACATGCTTGTTGACACTCTCAAAAAATTCCAACAGATTAGTGAGGCATGATTTGCCCTTGCGGAAGCCATGTTGGCTCTCCTTCAGCAGTGCCTTCTCTTCTATGTGCCTATTAATTTTATCTTTTAGGATGGATCACTTTACCTGGGACACATGTCAAACTGACCAGTCGGTAATTTCCTGGATCAACTCTGGATCCTTTTCTGAAGACTGGCGTCACATTTGCTACCTTCCAGTCTTGAGGCACAATGCCTGATTTGAGGGAAATATTACATATTTTGGGACCCCAGCAATTTCATCTTTCATGGATGCCGTCTGGTCCTGGTGATTTGTTAGCATTTACTTGAACAAGACATACAATTACTTCCTCCATTGTTATTTCTATCTGGCTTAATTCTTTGGTTTCCTTCCCTATGATGATAGGCTCTGTTTGGGGCATGTGGTCTTTGTCTTCTTCAGTGAATACCGAAGCAAAGATCGGTATATCTGTTTACTCTTTAATAATCCCTTGCCTTCCAGAAGAACATGGTCCATTGGGCTTCCTAGTTGGGTTCTTACTTCTAATGTACTTAAGGAACTCCTTGTTATTTCTTTGACTTGTTTTTAGCTATGCGCTCCTGAAAGTCTTGTTTTGCTTTCCTGGTTATTGCCTTGCATTTGTTCTGCCAGAATTTGTTTCTGTCTGTTGTCCTTGTTTGGGCAAGCCTTCCATCTTCTAAATGAGCTTTTCTTGCTTTTGATCCCTTCCCGAACAGCTCCTGTAAGCCACATCGGCATCTTTTGGACCTGGCAGTGTCCTTTTTCCTTTTGGGTATGCATTCCAATTGGGCCCCTGTTATCATTTTTATGAGCAGCCTCCATGCCTCTTGGAGTGTTTGGACTCTCTCAATTTTCCCTTTCAGCTTCTTTTTGACTAGTTTCCTCATCTTTGGGATATTTCCTTTTGAAAATTTAAGATCTCTGTTAGATTGTATCAGTGATTTGAAGTTTATAGTTAAGATGGACTGTAGGATAACAGCGTGTGTTTACTTCCATTCCAAAAGTAACACCAAATATTTTTGCACAATTTATTTTCTTCTTTGTGAGAAAATAAGATAATTTATTTCCTAGTTTCTTTGCCCACAAGGTCATTTTAAAAGTTGCTTTTAAAAAACTCCAATTTTTACAAAGTAAATTCTCCCTCCTAAATATGGTATCTTTTGAAGTGACGTTTCTATAGGAGAGTCAGAAGAAGGGGCATCTTTGGGGGTGAATAACTTAGAAGCCATAAATCTAATCTACCCAAAACTTCCAGGGAAGTTTTTCTGAAAATTTGTCTGTGGTATCCTGATGGCCATTTTAGTGTCCAATGAAACAACAAATCAAAATTATCTAAACATGCTTTATTTCCTATTCATTGGGGGTATAAATTAATGCAAATGTGAAATGATGAACTAATGACTTTTGAATCAAATCTGCAATTCTTTTTTAAATTTATGTCCATCTCTAATAGCTAATATGGGAGAGAACCCCTGAATTTTTAGCTAAAACCTGGAAGAATTCAATCCATCATTGATATCTGTGAAAATGGGTAGGATTAATTTTGAGTAGCAATTTAGTTATTTTGACTGTTTAAAATATCCCCTTAGCTTCTGACTTCTATTAATGTTTTGGAAGGCTCTCTGAATCTGACCACTGTGATGAAAATCTCCTGTTCCTGAGAACATGTGTGTCAAGAAGAAAAGGGGGGGGGTTAATTTACAATAATCAACAAAAAAAAAATCAAAACTTTATGTATCAACTCATGGGTTCTGAGCTATTTGATCTGTGATGGATCAGGAAAGTGATCTTGGTGTGCTAGTGGACAGCTCAATGCAAGTGTCTACCCAGTTTGTGGCAGTGGTTAAGAAGGCCAGTTCCATGCTAGGGATCATCAAAAAGGGGATTGAAAATAAAACAGCCAACATTATAATGCCATTTTTCAAAACGATAGTAAGGCCGCACCTGGAGTATTGTGTACAGTTCTGGTCACTGTACGCAATACTCCAGACATAGTGGAACCGGAAAAGGTGCAGAAGAGAGTGACTAAAATGATTACTGGGCTGGGGCACCTCCCTTATGAGGAAAGGCTAAAATATTTGGGGCTCTTTAGTCTGGAAAAATGGCACCTGGGGGGGGATATGATTGAGACGTACAAAATAATGCAGGCATGAGTAAAGTGGATAGAGGAATGCTCTCTTCCCTCTCACAAAATACCAGAACTAGGGGATATCCACTCAAATTGAGGGTTGGGAGAGTAGGAACAGACAAAAGAAAATACTTCTTTACCCAGCATGATGTTAGTCTGTGAAACTCACTACCACAGCATGTAGTAATGACATCTGGCCTGGAAGCCTTCAATGGGGGGTTGGACAGATTCCTGGAGGAAAAGTCCATCACATGTTGCAAGCCATGAGGGGGATGTGTAATCTCTCCTTACTATAGAGTGGGTGGGTAATCAAGAAGAAGGAAGAACAATGGATGAGCTGGGCTAAATAGACTCTCAGCCCCTCCCTCCAGATAGCATTTTTGGTGCAAACTATGGTGCCAAGGTTCTGTGTGAGTGGGTAAAGAAGCCCCACCCACGAACTTTGTCTGAGTCAGGGCAACTATTGGTATAATTGTTCTTTATCTCAATATAAGAGAACTCTTTCAACAATTTATTTTGCATTTTAAAAACCATTTAACCTCTGAGAGACAATAACTCCCTCTTAACTTTTTGCTTGCTTGTTTGTTTCAGCTTTGGTGAAATATTTATGGGTGGAGCTCTTGTGTTTCCTTGCAGCCATGCCAGCCACATGGCTATGGACTTGCACAACACTGGCTCTTTGGCTTGAATACGGAGATGAGCACCGCCCCTAGAGTTGGACAATACTAGCACACATGGGGGGGGTTAACCTTATGTTTACCTTCATTATAAGGAGACTGAAGAGTATTTGTGTCAAGGAAAGAAAGTCTTCAAGATTCCGAATGAAAGGTTTCAGAACAGCACAAGGTAGACTGCATCTCTCATTATCCTATGACAAATTTTAGGCCTGTGTCATCACTCTAAGCTCACAAATGGGAATATTACCCCAAGGGCAGCTCTAGATTATAAAAACAAACTAACAAGCAAAAAATCCCCAAATCACTGACAAATAGAATAATAACAGAGAAGGACGTGTATCCTATGCCACTTGGTTTGGTATGCAGCAGGCTAGGACTGGATGCCCACTCCCTCCTGATAAAAGCATCCATAAAAGATCTGCGGGACAGCTCAGTAGCTTAGGTCGTTGGCTTCAGGCAGAGGTTGGGACTTCAGTTCTCCACTGGGCCTCCTTCAGAGGCGCTGGACTTGATGATCCATGGGGTCCCGTCCAGCTCAGAAGTTTTAAGAGGATGATGGTTAAAGTAATCAAGGACGCTCTCAGACTCTCCATCAATTCTTTGTGACTCCAGGCTCTCATCGCTTTCAGCAAATGAGTTATGGAGATGCATAGCACGGCCACACTAGCTACCTAATTTATGCACAGGTTGCCTGAGGGCTTGTACGGCATGCCAGTCTCTCATCTGGATGAACTGGCATGTTGTTCACGAGTTGGACAGGTGGAGGGTTGGGTCAATGCAACATGGGGGGGGGGACAACATTTCACATTTTTGGACAATGTCAATTGAGATAGAACCCGGAAGTGCCCTTCTTCTGTTTTCCTTCTCATGCTGGCTTGAATGGTTGTTGGAGTAACATTTGAGATCTAGTCTGCTTGGGACTTTGACTTCCATTGTGTGGCATACTTGATTACCATGTGCAGCTGTGGTTAGTGGGTTGTTTTAGGGCTCAAGAGACCCAGGTTCAAATCCCTGTTCCTCTATGAAGCTCATTAGCCAACCTTGGGAAGGTCACACATGGTGAATTGCTTCACCATGAGAAGGAGGAATACGCTGAATTAAAGTCATGTTGATTTTTTTATAATTTTTTTTAAAATAAAAGCACAAACTCTTGTCTAGAAACCCAAGTCATTTCTGTGTTGAAGCTACCACAGAAAGTGGTTGATGGCTTTCATATATTGTCATATTCCATCTCTCACTAGCCCTAATTACCTTGGTCAATGCTCAGGAGTAACAGGACCTGTAATTCAACAATTTGTATTTCAGATAATGTTGCCAAGGAAGAAATTCTGCCTGGAGAACTGTCATGAGATGGGGTGAATAAGAGTGGAAGTTGAACACTTCTGATTCAACATCCTCAGGCACACCTTTACTCTTCTTAGGTTTCTATTTTAATTCATGAAATTGATCAGAGATTTCATACATCACATTTCTTGAAGACCCAAAAGTTCTGAATTCCTTACAAACTACTAGGTTTAAAATCTAGTGTTAGTAATGATACATCTGCCTTTCCCCCAGCAGATGGCAATGCAGCATATGCCTTAAAAAGTCCATGCACTTAAAGAGTTTTCTTTTTTGGGGGGGGAACCAAATAGATGCTAAATAAATGTTGTTAGAGCTTTTAAGAAGTTGTGGAATAAAAGCCAATAAGTATTACCAGTGTTTTGTTTCCCCTTTAAATCCTTTATTGAATAAGTCTCAGTACGTGAAACTGAGATGAAATCTGCAGAGAACAGGCAATAATCCAACTGGTATTTTGAAGAAATGAAAATACAGATCATTTTTAAGATATTGTAAAGTAGAATAACTACATTCTTACCTACTTCTAGATAGAGATACAACATATGCACACACATAAAACACAGCAATTCAAAGAAGGGTTTTTTTTTTTTTTACTGCCATCATGTCATAGCAGTCTAGTCTTCTTCTAAGTGGAATGCTTGTGAGACTGCCTCCGAGTGCTTTAATCCAGATTCTGTTTAAAGTATATTTCACCATCTTCCATTCAGAGCAGACTGAAGTGGTCTGATTCACTTTGGAGAGGACTTGGTTAGCTACATCCCATTCCACGGACTGGCTGGATTGCTTGCTAAGTTAGGTGTTTGGCTGCAATAGCCAGAGTTTGGGACTTTAATTTCTCCCCCATGCAATCCAGAAGAAGCAGAAGAAGGCAGTGGTAAACCTTTTCTAAGCATTATGTACTGGGAAAACCCCAAGAAGGTAACCAGAAATCAAAATTCATGACAGCACATATTTAATATATTATCATTATCCCATTCTATTAATAATGCATATTAGAGATGGGCACGGAACAAATATTTTTTTGTTTCCGTTATTCATTAGTCTTCCGTTATGTAACGAAATGACAAATGAAAATTGTGATGAAAATGCAACAAAACAAACAGAACCACAAAAATTGTGTTGGTTACGTTTCGTTTCCGTTACTGGCGGCGTGCAATAAAATGAGCTGTTTTAAATGTTAAAAAATGCCCTGGACATCCAAAAATGCAGCGATAATTAATTATATTGTCTGATAATACCTACCAGGGGGGGGTTGGGGTCCTTAAAAGGTGTGTTTATGTCTTTTCTCAGATCGCTGTATTTTTTCCCTTTAAGGGGAGTTTGGGGACATCGACCCAAAATGGCTCCCAGATGCCTAATATTGATTGATTTCTTGGGTATTAAAACACCTTGAACATCTGTAAAAACGCATCGATAATGCGATAATTATTTGAAATTATTACCTACCAGGGGGTTGGGGTCCTTAAAACGTTTGTTTTTGTCTTCTCCCATCACAATGTATTTTCATTTTCCCTTTAAAATGGATGTCGCCACCAGCCACAAAATGGAGGCAAGCCATGTGATGGGATCGTGTTCAACCAATAGCATGCCCAGGTTGCAGACTGGGCAGGCCTGGTAGCCACAGAGGGCATAAAAAGCTCTGGCAGCCCCCTCCTTGCAGTCTCCGGTGGGATTTAGGGTGGGATTGCTTTCTCTGCGACTCTAGCTTCAGTCCTGCAGCCTCCCTGTGTGCGTGCATGTATACCTCTCGGTGAGTACCCTCCCTTGCCCTGCAGTGCAGTCACTCTGCGGCTGCCTTGCACCCTGGGCAATGCCCGCCGCTGCCTTTGCAGCCTCCCTGCATACCTAGTCTATAGTGTGTCTCTGCCAGCATCCATTTTTTAGTGTTTTCCCTCCGGTCTGGGGCGTTGGGGGATGCCTGCTCATGGAAATGCTTTAAAAATCGCACAAAAAGCGGGCAGAATTGACAAACGAAAAAATGAAAAACAGAAACAAATTTTTTTCCAAAAATTCATGACAAACAGAAACGAACCGTAATAGACCTCTCAATGACAAACGAAAAACCGAAATGCCATTTTTTTTATTCGTGGTCATCTCTAATGCATATGCATCTAGATATAAATACATGCACACACTGTGAGGTTGTGCGTCTTTGTTTTCTCACTAACGGGCGTTCAAAAGCCTTGCAGGAAACAGAGAATTTGCTGAGTTGCCCCTTGACTTCAATTGCCCATTTTCTCTCCAGCCTCTCTCCCATAGTTTTCTTTTTGGTGTCCCTCTTCCCACCCCTCACATTATCTCTAGTCTCCCTGGTAGCCACCAGGCATACTTTGCCACGCATTCCATTTCCAGCCCATGCCAGATGCCCATTTCTTACACACGGATCATCACAAAAAGCCAACCACTTTAGGGGTATGGTTTGAGCTTGCTGAGGAAACTCTCCCATTAAGCCTCTCTCATTATTTCTGAAGTAATTTGAGAGTTCTTTTTACAGCAAAAGGACTTCCAAAGGATGAAGAATGTGTGAACCTCAGATATAGGTCAAAAATCAAATCAGTTAGGTTCTGCTTCTTTTCGTCCTGTGTATTTTCAAATGAAGCTCATTAAAGATGGGAGCCTTCCCTTCCTACGTTGACTTATTTCCCCCAGGGACACCAGATGGATGAGCATGAACAGATTGTCCATTTTGATAAAACAGCTGACTTTGACTCATGACATAGATTTCCAGATCTACTGAAATGGCTGGTGCTCTTGGTCAACGTGTCAAATTACAAAAGGTTCTGAGCACAGTTTGCATGTGTGTCTGATACTTATCTCAATATTATGTCACCAAAGGATGAAACTAAAGGCTTTAGACAGCTAACATCTGTTGTTTCTGTTTTACCACTGGATGAGGATGTCAGTGTCTATGACTGTGGCCAGTTAATTTGATTTCCTGGCTTAACATCTTAATGAGTCATCTCACTATCTTGGTTTAAGCTTATATTATTGATACACATAAGTCCAGGATATGAGTAGTCAAAAAAATTATTTCCTTCAGGGAAACATTTGTGAATGAAGATTCTGAGAAGGAATCACATCAAGCAATAGATGTGTGCCATGAGACCAAATCATGGAAATACTATGGGTAGAATCCCATTGGTATTTCTATAAGGTTTGCATAATTTGTTGAGATTAATTGTGGTTAACCGAGGAGGTGTCCTGACACATCTTGGTTGAACAATTACTTATGTGATCAAGCAGACCACTCCTCAATTAGCTGCCATTAGCCACATCAACTTAAGTAACTGCTATGCAAACACCAACAAGATTCTGACACATTAAAAAAAATAACAGGAGCACCATCAGAACTGCTTAAGAGCTTCTAGGGGCATCTGGAT
The DNA here is from genome assembly GCA_023846285.1 of Phrynocephalus versicolor. Lineage (NCBI taxonomy): Eukaryota > Metazoa > Chordata > Lepidosauria > Squamata > Agamidae > Phrynocephalus > Phrynocephalus versicolor. The sequence goes on from JAHTLZ010003526.1 coordinate 69,501,465, forward strand.
TGTTGTTGAATGAAACAGACTATTGATAGATATTGGTCTGATCCAACAAAGAAATCCCCATGGTTTTATACAGATGTGAAGCTAATTGGACATTCAGGTGAAATAAGACTGTCTGAGCTAGAAAAAAATTAGGCATAATTTAAATACAGCAAATCTTCACCCACTTTATCTGTCATAGGCCTTGTTACCATCAGTACCTCTATTTGCTATCAGAATAAACCGGAATGTTTTGGATTGTTTGTCCACAGAGTCCTAAAAGATGCTTAGAATGTATTTGTGAGGTACTTTTTGTGATGCTTGAAGGCTCTGTTGTACTCCAAGTTACCACATCAACAATTACAGCTACCACAACAAAGCAGCAGCTAGTTATTTTGTCAGAGTGTTCATTAGTCACTTCTCTTAGCAGGTGAAAAGTGGTAGGAGCCAGTAATCCTTCCTGTTGGAAATCCTGTGTCATCATCAGAGAAAGTGGTCCAAAATTGAATCTCTGCAGTTTGAACCAATTATGGGAATTTCCCTAGAAAAAAAAATGCAGCTTAATTTAAAGCCAGCATATGTTAATACTAACTATGATTGTAGTAGGGCAATGAATAGGAATCTTTATTCCAGGAACAATGAAACAAGTGAGCATGATAAAATATCTGTATGCCAGTATTTTCTTTGAGGAAAATTACAGGAGGAAACAAGGGATTAATTGGTTTTCAAAGTGTATTAGCAGATTCTCCTAATTGAAGCTGGAAACTCCTCCATTCATAGTCAATTGCTTCTTGTTCCAGTTCTTCTCCACTTCTGAAGTAGTGATGAGGGGCAGCTTGTGAACCTAATGGGGATACCTCATCTCAAAATTCTGCTTTTGTTTAAATGTTGTCTTTATCCTTATAATAAGCTGAAGAAGCATTCCCCCTGTTTGGAAAGATTTCCTGCCATCCTTTCTGAACCCTATGGGTGAAATTCTGTTGCTTAGAGTAGCATATCACATTACAGTAGGCCAGAGGTGGGGTATCTTCAGCCCTTCAGATGTTTGGGACTGCAACTCCTAGAATTCCAAGACTTTACTGCCAATGATAAAAGGCTGTGGGAGTTGTGCTCCAAAATATCTGAAGGGCCAAAGATCCCCCACTCCTGCAGTAGGCCCACTGAATTTGGTGAGTCAAATCCTCTAGAATTTCCACTAGTTGAAATAGGCTTGTTCTAGTTGTGACTTATTGTGCTTAAGTCACAACTAGAGTACGAGCTGCCCTTACGGAGGAGTTGTCTCACCAAATTCCCACTGATTCAGTGAACCTCCTTTAGTGCAACACTATGCTCAGTTACATGATTTCAGTCAATGTTTTATTTTCCTGAACTAGTCTTGTTCAGTGGCTGTTAATGTAGCAGGACAGTATCAAATAACTGTGTGAAATCAAGAAGACGATTCTATGATTCTATGAGCATGATAAAGAGACACAAGAATTGCTTTTTCCTAAGGATTCAGAGCGATAGAAATGTAAACAATAGCAGAGGGGTCTTATTAGGGGTGTACATTGACCCCTAAATTGGTCTCTGTCTGAAACAGGACACATAAAGTGGGGCTTAACCCACCCTGTGACCTTTTGAAAAAACTCCAATGTAATCTTTATCTATGCTCATATTTGTGCATTTCTGAACCTCCAGAGAAAATACCATTCCCAAACATTGAACTATAACTGGGATAGAAAAACTACATGGCACCATTAATTAGGGGGATGTAATAGACATTAAACTGAGGGTTCCAGATGTTAGGGTGCTCATACACACCTCCTAAGGTGTAAGAACCAGCCACTTCCAAAATAGCATCTATGCTTATAAGAGAAAAGCCATAACCTCCTGCCAACATTATCTGTGCAATATCTGTAGCAGTTCTTCACAGAGTTAGACACAATGTGTGGATGAATATCTCTTTCCCACAGGAAGCAAGAGTTTCATTACCTGGTCCCCACTGGGGTTCTTATTGCCTAGCTCTCTCCCATTTCCAAAGAATGCGCCTGAGGCAGAAATGAAATATTTGGAGTGGATCAAGAATGAATAATCATCAAGGGGGATCTAAAGGAAGAACCTGAACAGAAGCATGATATTAAGAGAGGTAGAAAGCATGGTTTGGAATACAGTGGACCCTTATATAACGGTTTGTATAACATAAAATCTGTACAACATAAAATTCTGGAGACAGGGGAAATTTGCTTGACATAATTGCCTATGGGGCAAATCCATACAACATAAAATGGTTGCAATTAGGGATTGCTCTGTTTTCAATGAATTTCTATGGGAAATTTGTATAAAGGAAAATTTGTTTAACATAATTTCATTTGGAACGAATTAATTCCTTTATACAAGGTACCACTGTATCTGGATTAAGAAAATGCAAGCATGAAGGTTGGTTAATGTATTAAGATGTGCTTTGGACTGGAAATCTGCTCTATAATCTACCATTTCTTGAATTCCACATTACCATGAGAGCATAAAAGGAAACTATATGTGTATGAATACATTGTTTTAAGGGGAGATTATTTTACCAAAGTGAGAACAAGATGGCCTGGTCAAGGAAACCATTTCCCCTCCAGGAGTGCTAATGTCTTTCATTCTTTCCTGTCAGTTTCAATGTAGGGATCCTAGGGATAAAACCTTTTTGGGTTAAGTCCAGTCATGGTAGCCATTTTGTTCTAGAAGGGAAGATGGGTCATCCATATAGCTTCAGTTTTCAAAAGGGATCACATCCAGTGGGGCTCAGGAGGCTCTGAAGCCCTGCGTGTGTTTCCTTTTGCTCTATTATATCATGCTGCATCCCTGTCAACCAACTCTACAATAAAATTTCAAAGGCCCCAGTGCCCTTTTGACTTCCCCAGGAAATAGGGAATGGAATTGGGACTGTTGGTGGTACAAATCAACCATTTAGTACAACATGCAGCTCCTGGCTTGCCATGCTTTGTTTTGACCAGAGTTGTAGATGCACTGTACCATCAGAGACACAAGAGACTGCTGTGTCCACATTGGGCATCCTGAGCCTGTGCTACACTTTCACTTTCCTACATTTTTATTTTATTTTATTTTATTTTATTTATTAATTTATTTTATTTTGCACAAACCAAGGAATCCTGGAGGATGGTCGAAGTTTTGTGTGAGGGGAGGATTGTTTTCAATCATTCAGGAAATGCCATTTTTCCAGGTTATACCTTGAACAGAGAGGAGAAACTGTGTGAGGCTATGAAAGCAGGAATCTTCAAGGGACCTGAGCATGAATGGGTACAGTGCAGAGTGTTTATCATAGGAATGAAGTACTAGAGTCCATGTGGTACTTGGTTCAGTATTTGCTGTTGTGACAAGGCTGGTCAAAAAGCTGCTTTCAAGCACACATATTGGTTTGATTCAGCATTGTTGAAATTGGGGGGAAATCCCTTCTCATTTATCATGTTAAATAGAGAGTGACTGCAGTTTTAGAGAACAGGAAGGGAAGAAAGGTATTGAGAGAAATCGTGACTTGCTGTGGCCAGAAATGGATATTGGATACTCAAGGTTTTATGTTCACAGGTATCCTTGTGGCAATGGCATAGCTCGTACTAGCAGGGTATTTTCTTTGTGCCATTTTCCAACAAAGCACAAATAAGTTGCCAGGGGAGGGGGGGAGGGAGAAGGACAGGATGTAATATCTTAATTCAGACTTAATGACTCGAAATCCATGTTAGGAATGCATGCATCGATACACACATATTCAAACCAGGTAGCCTAAAAATGTACAGTAACTGAAGGGAACTAAAAAAGCAGAAGAAAAATTCTAGTGTGCCAACCAAATCGACAGCAATGTAGTTTCTCCCCTTCATCCCCCAATTATGGGAAATGGTTGCAAAGGAATGTATTCATGCTAGTGATCAAAGTCTGAAATGCTACTCAATACCTTAGTAGCTGGAGCATCGAGGAACATTCTCCATTTCTGCTGGTGCCTGCTCAGCCACTCTTGAAATTCCAATACGTTGTTTTTATTCTTACATTTTTTAAAATCCCATGAATGCCAAATTTCACATGAGGAATGCGTGGGTGCTGCCCCTCTCTATGGATGTCCTTTCCCTTGCCTTGTAGCTGTCAAATGATTACACATATTACCCATTCCCAATCAGTATTTTAGCGCTGGCCTGAATACAGTACACAACTATGGTCTTAATCTAAAGCAGAGATGACAAACATATGTTCCTCCAGATGTTGTAAGATTGCAACTCCTTTCACCTTGTAACTCATTCGATGACCAGAAGGTCATAAGAGTTTCAGTCCAGCAACATCTGGAGCAACACAAATTCCTCCTCTCTACTCTAAAGGATATGAAACAGAGGGGCAAATTTCATATTACAAACAGTGTATCTTTCTAAGTGCAATAATCTTAGTGTTTCAAAGAGATGATTTTACAGGTCACAAACCAAGCCAATGTTTACGTGTAGAAACACAAAGCAAAACCACTTGATCTCTAAACTACACATGGCGTGAAAAGTTCTTGCAGTAATAATCAGATGTTTTTAGAACTCTGGGATAGAGATTGGCACGAATCCAAAAAATGGCATTTCATTTGTTGTTTGTCGTTTGGAGGGTCCGTTTCGGTTCATTTCCTTTTTTGTGAATTTTTGCAAAAAATTCATTTTCATTTTCGTTTGTTTCATTACCATTTCGTTACCATTTATTTCAATTTTTTGTGATTTTTTTAAAGATTTTAAGCAATTCACTCATATTGCAGTAACTGAAATGAAACGCACGGCAAAATTTCCGGTGTTTCTGTTTGTTTTGTTTCATTTTAGAGACAAAATTCGTTTGTCATTTCATTATGTAACGAAACAAAAAAACGAAAATGGAAACAAAAAATTGTTCATTTTGTGCCCATCTCTACTCTGGGAATCCTTCTTGCAATAATGTAATGTATTGTTTGACCCCTTTTTTTCCGTTTGAGCAGGCATGGACAAGCCCTGAAATGGAAGACTGTTCCAAAGCCAAATGATAAAGGGATATATTAAATGCTTAGTAAAAGCAGCTACAATCTCTGAGTACTTTGCTATAATCATTACCTAGAAAGGCAATATGAAGGTACAGGAACATTATCTTCCAGTCTATTCCAATTATTCCAAGTTTTCTTCAGAGGGTTGTTACTAAATACATTTGTTTTACCCAAAAGACTGAAGATAAACAGATAATCAGAAGAATCTCTACCTACCTTTGGTAGCACATGGATTGTTTCTAATTGCTAAGAATTATAACATACAGTAGCTAGAGAATGGTATCATTGTGAGGAACTCCAAATAGCTTTAATGGCTAGTTTTGTTAATGTTACTGTTTTTATGTAGGTAGGTAGGTAGGTAGGTAGGTAGATGTCTTGCAGGCCTTCCTCAGTGTCAGCACCCTCAGCTGACCTGCCTGCAATGAGTGAGAGACAGGGGCAGAACTCTGGGGTAGGAGTCATTCTGACAGATAGGAAGGTCATATACTGTTTAGGGCTTTGTATATCTTATCAACATTAGAACCTTGAAGTCAATGTGGTAATGGATCAGCAGCCAGTGCAGTGCAGCCAGCATGTTGGAACCTTTTAGTACCTGATATTAGCCTGCCTGGCTAATTCTGCTATTCTGCACTAACTGGAGCCTCTGCACTAACTTACAAAGCAGCCCAACGCAGAGAGCACTACAGTAGTCTAATCTTGGGACTACCAGTGCATGGACCAGCATGGTGAGAGTGCCAGAGTCCAGGAAGGTGCACAGGTATGCAATCCACTGAATATGCTAATGGGGGATGCCACCTAGGCCTCTATAGTGAGTGCTGGGTCCAAAATTACATCAAAACTGCACATGAGGAGAGTCCCCCCCCACAGAAAAAAACTGAGGGAGTTTCCCAACCTGCCAACATCAGGTGCCCCCAACCAGAGGACTTCTGTCTTGCCTGGGTTCAACCTCCGTCTTTTTGCTCTCATCCACCTCAGTACAGCATCAAGGCAGCAATACAAAGATGAAATGGCATTCTCTGCAGCTGGAAAAAAGGAGAAATACAGTTGGGTGTCATTAGTGTACTGATGACATGAAAACCCACACCCCCTAACGACCTACCCCAAAGGCCTCATATAGATATTAAAGAACATAGGGGAGATGATCAACCCCTGAGGCACCCTGTAATTGAGGGACCAAGGGGTGTATGTCACCTCCCCCAACTGCACTCTCTGGGGGCGGTCTTCCAAAAAGAAGCAGAGCCACTGCAAAGCGGTGCCTCCAAACCCCAACACAGAGAGCCTCCCCAGGAGGATACCGTGGTAGACTCTATCAAAGACTCCTGAAAGGTCGAGGAAGACTAACAAGGACAATTAGGCCCTGTCATTCTCCCTCAAAATGTCATCTTGCAGGGTGACCAATGCCGATTCCGTACCATGGTGCAGCCTGAATCCCAAATGGAATGGATCAAGAGCATCAGTATCATCCAGAAGTCCCTGGAGCTGGTCCATCACCACCCTCTCAACTACCTTGCTGATGAAAGGAATATTGGCAATGGGCCTATAATTGCCTATTTGGTCCACTGCCAAATTAGTTTTCTTCCAAACGGGTCTAATGAGTGTCTCCTTTAGGGAAGGGGGAATTAATTATTTCAGTTGCTCATTCAGTAGTCACAAGCCTGGTTGCTTTTATAAGCCAGGCCGGTCAAGGGTCAGGGGAGATGGTGGTGGCATGACAGTGGTCAAGGACCCTATCCACGTCAGGTGAAGTCATAGGTTGAAAGTTAGACAGAACGACCATGCAAGGCAAGGCACTGGAAGTCTCTACTTAATCTACTGTTTCAAACTGGAGATCCAAGTCTCAGTGGATGGCCTCCACTTTAGATTTTTAGAATGGTGCAAATTGGTCATAAGAAATACTAAGGGGAGGCCTATCACTGTGACCAACCTAGGATAAATTGCGGACTATACAAAACAAATTCAGCCTAATGGTTTTGTGCTTAGCCTATCTGGTTGGCGAAGTAAGTTCTTCTTGAGGTTTTGATGTTAGCTGAGTAAACAGTTGATGACACAATCTTGGCAGCAGATAGATTATATTCCATCAGGGCCTGCCTCTAAATGCTCTCTAGCCTCCTTCTATTCCAGTTCAAGGCCTGCAGGTCCTAGTTAAACCAAGGAACAGGGCAGGCCTGGCAGGGAAGTGGGCGATGTGAGTGTCCTGATCACCCTGACAGCAGAGGCATGCCACCCTTCCATCAAAGCATTGACAGTCACTCCAACCAGTTCATCAGGTATCCCACACATGGCATCCTGGAACCACAAGGGATCCATTAGGCTACATGGTCGGAACATCCTAATATGCCTGGGCTCCCCACAAAGATGTAGTCTGAAAAACCAGTGTTCTCCATTTCTATCTTGGATCTTGATGCATGTTTGTTGGATAAAAGTTTGTGTTCATTTTATTTTTAGCACTTGGCTGCTTCTAAACTTTTGTCTGATCTCAGACATTATTCATGAATCTACGTAGGGGAGCCATCAGAACAAAGAGTTTATAGAAATCTCAGCCAGTTTCTTCACACACTAGGCAGGATGGCAGATCAAGGCTGTCACTGGCACAGGACAACCTGAGCTTTGCCCCATGAAATTTGGAGGAGATAAAATTCCAAAAGTAAATTCACTTCTGAGTGTTAGGAAAACAAACTGCAACACCTTCTGGCCCTATTCAGTTTTCATGTTTTGAAACCATAAACTTTCTTTTTTTTTCTTTTGGAGGGAGCACCACATATCCTTCCTCCTCCTTGGTGGGGTCTCATATTCAACCCCCAGAGGAGAGTGGGTGCCAAAATGGCCACTTATGAGAGACTTTTATATCTAAGGTTGAACTCGGAGATGCAAACAGAGCCTATGTCAGGCATGTCCAAACTTCAGCCCTCTAGATGTTTTAGACCACAATTCCCAGAGTCCTTTGTCATTGGAAATCTAAGCTTAGAATTCTGGGAGTTGTGGTCCAAAACATCAGGAGGGCCAAAGTTTGGACATGCCTGGCCTATGTGTTCAGCTGAACTTTTTTGGTGACAGGCAGTCCTGTCTTGTTCCTCTTCATGACACCACTGCAAGTAATGCATTTCTGCGTCACCAGAGATGCCTGATTAAAACTATGAATTTTAGCTGTTGCTCTTGATGAATATAGACAAAAGATATGTTATACCTGGTCTTGGATGTACAAATACCAGTTTGACACAGGAAAGGATGAAGCACCATTCCGCCATTGCTTTTCTAGTCCCTCTCTTCCCAACATCATGTTGCAGACCGTCAGGCTTTTATGAAGTATGCTGGCATCGAGGGTACAGTTAAATTCTAATTACTAATGAATGTAGTGAGCTCACTCCAATTCAATCAAAACTTTATTGTTTATTGCCAAGGCTTTTTGGCCATTTGGATAAGATCAAGTTTAGCTCACTCAATTCTGACAGCATAAGCACTTTATTTATTTATTTATTTAGTTTATTTAGAGTATTTTAACCTCACCTTTCTCCTTGGAAAAGGACATCTCTGGCACGTGGCACATCACAGAGAGACAACTCCAAAGAAGCTAACATGCCAACACCTGCCTGGATCCACAACAAACCAGTAGGCCCAAATAAAAGATGATCCCAGGAAAGCGTTATCCCAAATCCACAAATGGAATCTGCCTGGTGTGCTGGTCTTACTTGCACAGTCCTTCTCCAAATACAAACTGTACGTCCTTCTCCAATACATATCTATATATGATGTTTATTATTATACAGGTTGCCCCAACTACAAGGAAGGTCTTGAAAAGGGGCATTTACAATCTCCTTTTCCAAATCACATGACATGAAGCCTCAGATCACGGAATGGAAGGGGACCTTCCCCATTGATCAGTTTTCTAAGTTTAAGGAAAGGAGGAGTTTTGATCAGCAACCAAGAAGGAACTGCTTGCAAAAAAAATGCACCCACAGCATTTCTGGTGTTCAAATCTGGTTACACGTTAACCAGATGTTAATGTGTTAAATGTTAAACTCTGGTAACACATTTTTAATCAAATAAAAGAGGATTTGACTTCTCCAATCATTCCTATTCCTCCAGTTCACTTGTTGGTGAGGATGGGATATGCCAACAATATTTTAAGACTGGGAGTTAAGCAAGAACCAAACTAAATATGGGCCTCTATCACACTGCACTTAAAAAACACATTTTTATTTTTTTAAATCCGCATCTGGAGTGCTGGTCTCCACTGTGCTGCACTTCAAAAACAGATATCTCTGCCACGCCTCCTGAAGTGTGACCCACTGCATTTTCCTGATCCTTGCCCCTCCGGTTATAATTTTTTGATCTGCATTTTTGAAAAACAGGAGTGTGCATCAAAAGTAAGTGGGGGTGTAGTTAGTGCACATCTTTTCTTATTCTGCTCAATTTATTTTTCAAAATAGGAATTTGATGCGCTTTTGGCCCATGGGGATGCATGAATAGAGCATCAAAAATGCAACCATGGGGACTGAAAGTGCACATCAAATATCTCATGACCCGTTTTGGAGAAAGAACCCATCAAATCAACATGCACATTTAGTGTGTGTGTGATAGAGGCCATGATCTCAGGGGATTTCTGTTGTGGTGCTTTAATATAAGCCTTTTGTGTAGCAGATAAAATGATGGACCACTGCACCAGAGACCAGGATTCTAATTTCAGGGAGACAATCGGGAGTCTTTTATTTCTGAAAAAGAACAGTGGCCGGTGATGTCATCGACCTTACACAGCATGGCAACACAAACAGGAATGAAGTCATCAGAGAAATATTAAACCTGTGGAGTAAGAGCACCGGCACCTTATATCCTTCTGTTGGGAGAGGGTTTAAGTAAGAGGTTGTGATCATTTACATCAGGGCTGTTCAACTTTGAACAGGCCAAGGTCTACTTTTTCTGGCCCAAAGTACCTGAGGGCTACTACACTAAAACCTTTACGTACGAATTTTATCCGTTCTGAGCACATGCTCATAAGTAAAAACTTTTGTAAGTAGAGCAGTTTCCCATAGGAATGCATTGAAAACCAATTAATCTGTTCTGGAGGGAACAGATTTCAGTGTGCCATGGCCCTTGAACTGTCCTTCTCAGCTGAGACAGGGAGGGGTGGAGAACATATCCCCTCACTTTTTAATTGATGGCCAGCGGGCTACTTTTGAACCCTTCGCGGGCTACCAGTAGTCCACGGTCTACCTGTTGGAGAGGCCTGATTTACATTGAAGGTGGGGATGGCTTCTGTTCTCCCGTTACCCTCCGTCAAATATGCAATGACGCGGCAGCAGCACTGTGTGCATGCAGCTGGGAGAGACAATTCCTTGGAACATCCCTCTGTCAACAGATGGCCGCACTGGCTGTGTTGATGGCACTGTGGAGCAACCTTATGAAGATGACAGTGCCAGCAGCTGTTGCCCTAGGCCAGGCACTCGACATAGGATTGAATCATTAAGATCTAACAGAAGGGAGAGCAAACCAGTCCCCCCCTGCTGGCTAAGGATATGATGCTTCCACCCTCTCTCACTATTGGAGAGAAACCAAGGGTGGAGAAGGATGGACACTCTTTTTCCCCCTGCAGTGAGATTTCTCTATACATTCTTTCTGCCTGAGAAAACAATGCAAGAAACATTGGGGTGTTTCTCAGACATTTTATGGTCATTCTTTTCAGGCAAAAATGCCAAGGTGTGCAATTCTGGCACAGAACCACATCTTTCCTGTGCAGAGTTTCTCTCGGGTATATAACTGAAAATGAGAAATTGTGTACTCATTACATCTCTAGTGCTAACTAAGATATCAAATATCCATGAAAGTGGGACCAAGACTATAATCAGATATCAGTTGCCAGCCAAGGCAAAGAATCCAGCCATCAGGATTGGTTTCATTTCTGATTCTTACCACAGCCTCACATGCTTCTGTATTTATTTTCATTCAGTACAGCTACAGTACAAAAACTGTTTTATGCCTACTATATTTCACAATATTTTGTGTAGTTCTGATTCCTTTCGCTGGAGAGAGCAAACGAAGGCAAATATGAGATAAAACTTTAACAAATGACAGGATGCTAAAGCCTTCCAACAAAGTCACAGTTATCTCATTTAGGCTGGACAGTCTTATTGCTGACGCTCAAGAGATGGGAATGAGTAATGTTAAAATCCAAGTATATTTACCATGTATGGTTACTGTGAAGGCTATGGAAGTAGGATGGAGATTATCTCTGAAGTATCTTCACCCATATATATGGATGGATGGATAGATGGATAGATAGATTGATAGAGAAAGATAGAGAGAGAGGGAGAGGGAGAGGGAGAGATGCTTCTTCATCTTCTTCTTCATCATCATCATCATCATCATCATCATCATCATCATCATCATCATCATCATCATCATCATCATCATCATCATTATTATTATTATTATTATTATTATTATTATTATTATTATTATTATTATTAATTAGCCACACAGCTAACTACACTGGATTTTGTAACACAAATCGCTAGTCAAACGCTTCCCAAGCGTTTAGGACTCAGTGATGTATCGGTGAATTATGCGAGCAGATCCCAGTAAGGCGGCTTTCTGCATCTGACTGATGGTGACTTTGTCAACTCCAATTTCTTCTAAACACTTGCTTAGCTTTTTAGGCACCACACACAGCGTGCCAATTACCACTGGGACCGCCTGTACTGGTTTATGCCAAAGTCTCTGAAGTTCAATTTTCAGATCCTGATATCGGGCAATTTTTTTCAAGTTGTTTCTCGGTGACTCTACTATCACCTGGTATAGCAACTAGAGATGGGCAAGACTCAGAAAAATTTTTCGTTTTCGTTTTCGTTTTCATCTAGGGGTCCGTTTCGGCTCATTTCCGTTTTCGTGAGCTAATTTTCAAAATTTTTCGTTTTCGTTTCGTTACATAATGAAAATGAAAAACGAAAACGAAAACAATTTTTCCGTTTTTTCCAATTTAGCTCCATTAAGTGCTTTTCCAGTAACGAAAAACGAAAATTGGCTCAAAATTAGTCGTTTCGTTTCTGTTTCCGTTCCAGTTTTGAGCCGTTTTTCATTTCGTTATGTAACGAAAATGAAAAACGGAAACGGAAACGGAAATTTCGCTAAGTCGTGCCCATCTCTAATAGCAACATCAATGATCCACACTTTTTTCTTCTCCACAATCACAATATCTGGGGTATTGTGCTCCCAAACCCTGTCTGTCTGCATTCAGAAGTCCTAAAGTAATTTTGCATGCTCATTTTCAGTCACTTTTTCAGGCTTATGATCCCACCAGTTCTTTGCTATGGGCAGATGATAGTTCTGACACAAATTCCAGTGGACCATTTGAGCCACTACATCATGACACTGTTTGTAATCAGTCTGAGCAATTTTCTTGCAACATCTCAATATATGATTGATAGTTTCATCTGCCTTTTTACAGAGTCTACATGTGGGGGGACTCAGCTGATTTTTCTATTCTAGCTTTAACTGCATTTGTTCTGATAGTTTGTTCTGGAGCTGCAAAAATCAGGGCTTCTGTCTCTTTTTTCAGTGTTCCATTGGTGAGCCACAACCAAGTTTTATCCTCATTTACTTTTCCTTTGATTTTTTTCGAGAAACTGCCCATGCAGCACTTTAATTAATTAATTAATTA
>JAHTLZ010003526.1:69523985-69566045 GCA_023846285.1 Phrynocephalus versicolor
AATAATAATAATAATAATAATAATAATAATAATAATAATAATAATAAAACAACAAAAACAAAAACAAAAACAAATTAAAAAGCGCCGACCCAGCCCTGGGGGGCATGTGGTCAGTGCTGCAAAATTAAAAATAAAAATAAAAATAAAAATATGGCATCACCCCATCCCTGGGGAAGCAAGTGCCTCTCAGCTGTGGCGGGGGGGGCAAGCCCTGGCATGGGGCTTAAAAAAATAAAAAAGTAAAAAGAACTGACCCGGCCCGGGAGCCACATGGTCATCCCTGTAAAATGTAAAAAAAAAAAAAAGCGCTGACCAGGACCCGGGGGCCAAGTGGTTGGCGCTGGAGATTTTTTTAAAAAATAAAAAAAACTGGTGCTGGCCTCATTGTCATCGTCTGTCCCTTGGCAGCAGTGGCAGTTCCCCGGCAGCAGTGGTGGCCTGCATCCTTGTGGGTGGTGGTGGTGGTGGCGGCAAGTGGTCCCCCAGAGGCAGCGGTAGTCTCCAGCCAGGTAAGCCGAACCAGTTTGTTTTGGTTCGGTTCGTACGAATTTTTGTTTTTCATTTTTCTGTTTCATGGCCACCTCTAATACAAATATGATATACTTGCAATTAATATTTCCTGCAAATGTGTCATATTTCTATGGTAGCAACAATGTAAAGTATTAGAGCGTACAAATACATATAAAGAAATTAAGACTTAGCTTCCTGGTAGAAATCAAAGTCCATCTAGTCTGGAATTCTGTCTTCACCATTGGCCAGAATTCTTAAGAATGTTAGAATATAAACAGGTTGGGCATCTCCTCTTTCCAACACCAGAAAGTAAGAGGCAAATATGATGAGCTATACTGCCCTCTACGAAATAATTGCATGATAAAACATTTCTGAAATGCTAATACTACTCTTGATACTGTTACAACTAGACATGGGCACAGAACGGCGAAATTTCCGTTTCCGTTACCGTTTTTCGTTTCCGTTACATAACGGAATGAAGAAAGACAATTTGGATGGGCCAGGCTCGAACCAAACAGAACCAACAAAAATTTGTTTGGTGCTGTTCGTTTCCGTTAGTGGCAGCGTGCGATAAAATGGACTGGAGCAGTGGGGGAAAAAAGGTGCAGGAAACCGCAGCTTTTTTTGGCAGAGTCCCAAGCACTGATCAGCTATAGTGCAGGGGGCTTGGGGCTTGGCAAAAAATAGTTTTAAAAGCCCCTGCTTTCCCGGCGCCGATTGGGCACATTGGGGAAGGGAAGCTCCCCGGCATATTTTTAAACCTCTTTTGCTTTTTAAAGAACAAGAAGATAATTTTCTCCACCTCCCACTGCCACCTCTGGAACTCTGGGTCAAGCATGCCTAAATAAATCAAGCGATTTATTCCTAGCCAAGGTTTGGGTGCTAGCTTTCTTACATTCTCCCCCCCCCCTTTGTGTGTCATCGTAAAAAAAGGAAAACGAGCGAGCTCAGCGAAGTATACCCCCTTGGCCTCACCTTTCCTCCAGATCTCCCGGGCTTGCCTCCTCCGCCCTCATGGTCATGCCCTCCATGCTGTGTGTGTGTGTATGTGCGCGCCACGCATGTGTATGGAGGAGAGGGGGAAGCTGGTGGGGATTCTGGGAACAATGCTGTGCTCCTTAAAGGGGTGGATTGTCTTTCTGCATCGTTTGTCAATGAGGGTGAGGGACCATGAGGCAGAGGGGGCAGCAACCCCAAGAGGAGATCCCGAATCAAGGTGGGGGTAAAAGAGGGTGTATTTCGCTGAGCTCGCTATGTTGCTATGTTGCTTTTTTGTGACGGTATGGTAAAGGGCGGTGGGGGGAGGGGGAAGAATTTAAGAAAGCGAGCACCTGTTCCGGAGTTTGGGAGGCGGTGGTGGTGGCAGAAGACGGCAAGAATTATTCTTGTTCTTTTAAAAACAAAGGAGATTTAAAACTAAGCCAGGGCACTTCCGCCCCAATGCACCCGGAAAGCACGAGCTTTTAAAACTTTTTTTTTTTTTGCTGAATCCCAAGCCCGTGCTACAGCTGATTGGCGCTTGGGGCTGTTCCAAAAAAAAAATGCTGTGGTTTCCGTGCTTGCTTTTTCCCATAGGAATGCATTGCTTCATGCATTCCTCTGGGAAAATGACAATCGAACCAAAACGACAAACGGAACGAAGTTTTTCTAGAAAAATCCATTTCAATGGAACCGAACCGAAATGAAAAGGGCCCGAACCAAAACGGAAACGGAACGCCATTTTTGCCTTTCGTGCCCATCTCTAGTTACAACTGTATGTATCCTCTCTGCTGTCAAGTTGGCACCAAATTATCATGACCTTAGCCTGGCTTTCAAGGTGAGATATTGAAGAAGTGGCTTTACCACTTCGACTCCACCAGCCAGTTTCCGTGGCCAAGTGGGGATCTGAGCCATACTCTCCACGGTCATTGCCTGTCACTCTATCTACTACACCACACTGAAATCCCACTGCTAGGTATTACTCCCTGCTCATCATGTGCTAAGCCTATTGTTGTTGCTTTACAGAATCTCAATAGGAACAACAACATTCTGCAGTTTAATGCTATCCAGTGATCCCATTGCAGTATTTTCTTCCCAGGAGCAGCTTGCCAGATGTATCTGTCTGGAACTTCTCAAATACACCATGATTTTGTTGCTCAGGAGCTGCTGTATTTCCCAGCAACTGGCCCTCAGAGGCAGGCTTCCTCTGTACACAGATTTTTCCAGCGGATTTCCTTGAGGGTCAGTGACATATATTATGGCAAAGTCCCATATCACACAAAACTGGGTGGAACAGCTAATGCCTTGGAAGAGAGGAACTTAACTCAAAAAGATCTTGATTGGCTTGAGCACTCTTTTGAAAAGAACATAATGAATTTTATCAGGTATAAGTGAAAAGTTCTACACTTGGGGTGGAGGTGACCTAAATGTCCAGTTATAAGATGAGAGATACTTGGCTCAGTAATACTATGAGTGAGACGAATCTTGGAATTATTGACTATGAGCCAACAGTGCAATGTTGCTGCCAAAAAAAAGACATATTTATTTTAGAGTATTTTTACCCCGCCTTTCTCCTTGGAAATGGACCCAAGGCAGTTACAGTCATAAGGGATAATATACAGTCCAGTTCAAGCTTTCATCTCAGAGATCAAAATTACCAATAAGACAAAATGACTGGATCCACTACTGATCTCACATATTTTCTGACAGCTGATTTCCCTGAGACTGTTGCACTTTATCCCAAAGTTAAACTAGTCTTCAATGATACATATAATTATATCAATCAAAATGAAATTTCATTTTTAAAAGTCAAGATTTTAAGTGTACTTTTGACGTTGGAGTATCAAAATGAGTGTGAAGAAAGCAAGGTATTACTCAGCTAATGTTTGTATATCTCTATATAGGTGTGTAAGTTCCTATGTGTATATCATGTGAAGACACACAAAGAGGCACGGCTCTCAAATGACTGCAGTGACCTTGTTTAACATTAAATTGGGTTCTCAACTTTAGCCCTTAAATGTACATGAACTGTGCACCAAAGATAACAGCTCCAGGGGCTGTTGTAACCCACAGGAAGTCATAATGCTGTGGAATTATTCTCTGGTCATGTTAAAAAAAATGCAGTTGGATAGAGGTAATTAAGAAAAAATGCTGCATATTGAGAAATATGGATTGAGTGCCATTGCATTTGAAACCAAGTATTAAAAGAAAGAACAAGTCACATGGGGAGGCCACTCACAATGGGATAAGTAGGGATGTACACAGACATCACAATTTACAGATTTTTATTTAGTATTGGAATGAACAGCCATGCCCAGATCCTACATCAGTATAAGTGGCAGGAGGCAATATGTGCACAGAATTTGTGCCAGGGACATAGAGAACACTCACTGAACCCTTTCTTCTTATCAGGGAGACCCCCCCTCAAGTGGTGACATCTAAAGCTCCACAAGAGCGGGGATATTATTGAGACATACAAAATTATGCAGGGCATGAGTAAAGTGGACAGAGGGACACTCTTCTCACTCTCACAAAAGACCAGAACTAGGGGACATCCATTCAAACTGAGGGTTGGGAGAGTAAGAACAGACAAAAGAAAATATTTTTTTTACCCAGCATGCTGTTAATCCGTGGAACTCCCTGTCACAGGATGTGGTGATGACATCTGGCCTGGATGCCTTCAAAAGAGGATTGGACAAATTCCTGGAGAAAAAGTCCATCACAGGTTACAAGCCATGATGGAGATGTGTAATCTCCAGGCTTAAAACTAGGGTACTTCAAGGGCCAGATGCAGGGGAGTGCTTTCAGGAGACCACTGTGAGATACAGGAAGCTGGACTAGATGGGCCTCTGACCTTATCCAGCATGACTCTTCTTATGTTCTTATGTTCTTAAGATTCCTCACCTCCAGGCAAGAGCAAGGCAAAGCTCTCCCCCCCCCCACACACACACACACAATTCAACTTGTCTGTGAAAAATTAGAGTCCGCAACCCTTTAAGAGGCAAAGGACACACATGCATAGAAAAAGTGCTTCTTAAAAGAGAGGCAGAGATCTCTGCTGTGATTTAATCCCCAAAAAGCCAGTGCAAGAGACTGGCTTTAACTAGATGACTCAGCACATAATTAGAAACAAGGCTTGCTTAAGGGCCCAAAGGTATGTGTTTCCCATGTGGTGAAGTTTCGACAAGCTTAGTGTCTTGCATTTCAGTAGACTTTGTTTTGTGATTGGGCTTCAGGAAGGAAAACATGGCCTCAGCTGGCAAGTCTGATGGCCTAAGCTTCTATCTCTGTGAAGATACAAGCTTCAGTGGAGTTAAAGACAGCCCATTGGCTTTTAAATGCCAGCTGAGCAGCTTGCCTGGTTTGGCTCACTAAGAACCAATTAGGAGACAGCTTGATATCTAAGGGTCAAAGTTGTACGTCTGTTGTACGCTAGAATCTGACCCACTGGAGTTCTCAAACTATCAAACTGGGCTGCACAGTCAACCAGGCCAGTGTCTAGGGTTAGCATTTCATGGTCACGGTCTAAGATCAGCAAAAGTCCTGTTCTCAGCAGGATGATCCCTTACCAGCCTGCAAACTCTACTTTGGTTCTTATTCATTCCAAGGCCCTCCTCCTGCAAATGAAAAGCTGCAAACACAGAGAGATGGATCAGCTCCTGCAACTTGGTATGCCTCCTCCTCTTGGGAAGAACTGTGTATCCGGGAGATTGGGAGTGAGCCATGGAAAAGATTGCCATGATCTTTCAGTAGAAAAAGGGAGTCCTAGAGGATATGATGACCAAAGACCCCAGAAAACCTGGAACCTGCACTGTGGCAAAGATTGAGAGATAGCTGCTACCATTCCAGTGATCCTATGGAAGCAGGCACTCCCAAATACAGATTCATTTTAGATTGGAGACCTACTGCCTTATTTGTCCTGTCCTCACATGCATGGATGAAGAACAGCAGCATGCCCTCAGTAGAGTTTCTGGGTCGACCATGATGAATACTTGTGCAAAGTTGACCAATAAGCCTAGCAGCTCTTGTACAAAATCCTCTCTTCCTGAAGGGCGCTGCTCACTGGTCCATGTTGCAAGGGCCAGGGAAATGTTGGCAGGGCATGCAGCGGCTCTGCTCTTGTTGGGACTAGAAATTGGATTTACCTCTTTGTCATAAGAGCGTTTAAGTAAAAGTCAGAGGCATCATTGAATGCCAAAGTGGAGATATATATTTGTGGCTTTCAATACACAGCTCCATTAACTTCAACACATATAGATGCTATAGAACCAGACCCATGACCTGAGCTTCACAGCAGATCTTTATACAACTGCAGTTATACCCTGTGAGCATTTCCTGCACTTAATATGAGGCTTTCTTTTCAGACACAAAACATAGATGCAGTCAAATCTGAGCTAGGTGTACTGTATCGTATGACCCAAGAAGTTCAGGGCCCCAAATCCCACAGCAAGTGACATGGTTATTGTCTGTTAAGGCAAAACCTAGAGAATCAGTACCCTGTGGTGTTTCTTCACTTGTGTCAGCACAGTGTCAGATTGTAAGCTAAATATAGTATTGTGTTGATGTATCTAGAACAGTGATGGCGAACCTTTTAGAGAATGAGTGCCGAAAATGCAATTCAAAACCCACAATTTTTTTTTTTGCAAAGTGCCAATACAGTAATTGAACCTGTATATAGGTGGCTATGAAGGGGCGAGGTCGGGTGCCCCCAGAAACAGCTCAGAGTGCCACCTTTGGCACCCGTGCCATAGGTTCACCATCACTGACCTAGAATGGTAGCTTCATTAGGGATGTGCTGAATGTATTATTGATCTTTGTTGTCTTGATAAATGGCATAAAACAGAGTGTGAAAACATTAGTTTGGGAGAATACAAACTATATTTTCCAGGAATCCCAAACAGACACAGCTAAGAGGGTTAAATAAAACCTCCAGAGTAGCAACATGCCTCTGTACAAAATGCAAAAGACTGATATGCATCGGAATTACTGGCACTCTTATCTCTATTTTTTACTTTACTCCTCAAGGGGCTTCCTTGAAGACAGTAAAAACATTGTGAGTACACTCGGACATTCCCTGGGCAGTGGGGTGAAGCGGGAAACTTCCTTCACTTCCCAAACCACCAACCCATCCAGTTGGTGGACACTAGAGATGGGCACGGAATGAACATTTTTTTCGTTTCCATTACCATTTGTCGTTTCCGTTACGTAACGAAACAACAAATGAAAATTGTGATGAAAATGAAACGAAATGAACAAAACCACAAAAATTGTGGTTGTTACATTTCATTTCCGTTAATGGTGATGCGCAATGAAATGAGCTGTTTTAAATGTTAAAAATGCCCTGGACATCCATAAAAATGCAGCGATAATTATTTGTATTGTTTGATAATACCTACCAGGGGGGTTGGGGTCCTTAAAACGTTTGTTTTTGTCTTCTGCCATCGCGATGTATTTTTTCTTTCCCCTTTGAAATGGATGTCGCCACCAGCCACAAAATGGAGGCAAGCCATGTGATGTGGGATCATGTTCAACCAATAGCATGCCCAGGTTGTAGACTGGGTTGGCAGGTCTGGCAGCCACAGAGGGCATAAAAAGCTCTGGCAGCCCCCGTCCTCCTTGCAGTCTCTGGTGGGAGTTAGGGTGGGATTGCTGTCTCTGCGACTCTAGCTTCAGTCCTGCAGCCTCCCTGTGTGCGTGCGTGCTGCGTACCTCTCGGTGAGTACCCTCCCCTGCCCCGCAGTGCAGTCACTCTGTGGCTGCCTTGCACCCTGGGCAACGCCCGCCGCTGCCTTTGCAGCTTCCCTGCATACCTAGTCTATACTGTGTCTCTGCCAGCATCCATTTTTTTTTAGTGTTTTCCCTCTGGTCTGGGGCGTTGGGGGATGCCTGTGCACGGAAATGCTTTAAAAATCGCGCAAAAAGCGGGTAGAAATGACAAACAAAAAAAACAAAAAATAGTAACGAACTTTTCCAAAAAATTCGCAACAAACGGAAACAAACTGAAACAGACCTCTCAACGACAAATGAAAAACCGAAATGCCATTTTTTTTTTTTTTGTTTCGTGCCCATCTCTAGTGGACACTAACCACCCTGGGTGATGGCCAAAGTTGAGAAAACATTTATGCATGTATCTCAAGCTCTGACTTCTTCTTGTCATATATAGTGTGCTCATCTTGATACTTTCAATCATTTTTTTTACTTTACTCCTATTTTATGTGTGCCTAAAATGTGGAATTTTGCAACATTCTGATATGAATGAAGCAATCAGGAAGTCCAGATTAAATACTGAAGTCTGAACTTGTTGCTTGCTTGCTTGCTTACTTACTTACTTACTTACTTACTTACTTACTTACTTACTTACTTACTTACTTACTTACTTACTTACTTACTTACTTACTTACAGGCCAACTGTGGAAATGCTGGTTTTCTATCTAATGGGGTCATGTTCAATGTGTAGGTGTATAGTTTTCACCCAGAGCAAGTACCGATAATGTTTCTCTATCAAGAATATTTAAAATTTTTATAGTGCATAATAGGGACACATAAACAATGGGCCCATTAAATTTGAGTTTTTAGACTCCTGGCAGGGAGGGGGGGAAAACCCTCAGCAGCGTTGGCCTCTAATCAGACAGATTCACAAGAATAAGTTTTGTGCAAGCTAAGGAGATCAATATCCAGCAGCATCAACCTCCTGTTGATTTTTATACATGTCTGCATGTGCAGATTCTGAGTCTTACTCTTGCACTTGCATATATTTCCATAATGGACTACCTATGACAGCAAAAGGAGACTTTTTAGAGGTAGGCAAAAATGAAGATCGAGAAAAAGGGAACTAAAATATAGAGGCATGCACACCCTTCTTGCCCGTACTAATAAGTTACAGGCAAGAAGTAATTCAGGAACCTTGGGAGGGGGCAGCTTCCTAAACAATACAACAGCTGTTGATCTCATAGAACTAGATCATTGCTGAAGGAAGGGTATAACCCGTCCCATTGACCAAGAAAGCTTAAGGTTGGTAAAATATCATTACAACTTTATATAGAATGTTTTTTACTGCCATGTTGTGTTTATGTCCCAATAAAAGGCCAAAATCCCATAGTGCTGTGAAAGAGCAGGAGAAACCAATGAGATCATAGACAGACATACTGTAAGCATTATTCAAAGTGTTTAATGTGAGATGACCCCCACATTACTTCTGATGGTGCAGGCACCCAGTTTTCAACATCTCTTTCCACAGACGTTATAGATTCCTGAGGTTTTCCATAAACCTTCAAAAACTGTTTTCTCAGGACTAAAGCAGACAGCTGGGCAGAATCCTTGTTGGAGTCAACATTTAAATTCCTCCAGAGACATATTTTCAGAACCGCTGTTTTCCAAATCAGCATGCAAATAAAGCTCCTTTATTTTCCTCCCAAAGCATCACCAAACAAAAAGCAAGCTAGGGTACAACTTCCAGCACTATCAAAACAGTTAAGTGTATAATCACACACACACACTTTACTGCTGAAGCCAACTGCACTTCTAGTTGCAAAGGTGCCAGTTTGTCTGTTGTAGCTCGCAGAGATGACAGTGTGTGGTGCAGGGAAAGAACTCCATTTGGGTACCACAGGAAACAGTGCATCTGTCATGCCACCATATAGTAAGCTGGAAAAGATCAAGATTTGAATTGCTTCTCCAGCGCTATTTGGCATATCCCTTCGCATCACTGTTTTGCTCAACAAAATAAAACCAATGTCCAATTATTGAAGGAGTTTTATATTTTACTATATGGCCTTAATAATACATTGTGTTGCAATATGTTCACAAAGGAACATGTCTTCTCTCACACCTAATCCTCTCGATATTTAAAATATCCAAGTCCTATGATACAATGAGGCAGTATTCTCCAGCAAAAAGTGGTGGTGAAAAAATCATAGTCCAATAATGGAGCACATTTTATTTTGCATCCAGGTGCTGCTAAATTCAGTCCACAGGACATAGCCAATTATGTGGATCAGCTAACCAGACTACAAAGACCATAACATCACCAGGAGGGATTGATAAATCACTTTTGAGTACTTTATAGCTAGAAAACTCTGGGACAGTTGCCTTATGAATCCACGTGACAGCACGTAACAATTGAATTTGCTTGGGGCATACCTTCTGCCACTCTTTATAAATTTTTTGTTTGTCAAGTGTTAGGTGGTTCTTCCTCACCAATACTGACAGAGAACCCTCTGCAAGCATGCACAGATTCATACTGCATGCTGTTCCTCCCCCACACACACACACACACGAGCCTTTCCACTGTGGTCAGCCTTGGTACTAATGTCCCCAATGGCAGACTTTCCAGAACCTTGATGTGAGTTGGTGATGTATTCCTTTAAGGGAAGTAATAAGAGTTACAGTTATGCAGTTAATTAAAAGGTTAAAATATATCTGATGTATCTATAGCTATACATCTATAGGTACTGCTATCTAATTTTTATATAGCATGCAGTCAAGTTGCCTTTTGGACAGGATCTTTAAAAAGTTGCAGTACACAACTTGTGAGGCCAAAAAAATCTCAAATGAAGAAAGAAGATTATCTTCCTAACTCAGGAACTCTCTCAATATCTCTCATTCTCTCTCATTCTCTCTCTCTCTCTCTCTCTCTCTCTGTAATGTATTTTATGTTACCTTTGTACAAGTTTCAGAAGCACATGGAAGGTAATTGCAAGATGGCCCTAATTCCTCTTGTTATGCTTTATGAAAACATGCTAGACCAGAAACATCCACAGTACAGGGCAAAAAAAGACAACTTCGATCTTAAGCTACACAGAATGTGCTAAAAGCATCACGAAGTTCCCAGAATGCATTGGTACATTCCAAACACTATTGTCAATGGCCAGGTATAATAGGATATTTGGGGAAATAGATGGGTTTTTTTTAAACCATTTTTCCTTTGTAGGCAATTTAGAGATAATTCTGATCTAATTTAAGGAGACCTTTCTTCCTCTCTCGGCCAATTGAGTGTACAGTTATTACAGCTTTTGAATACAGTGAACTACCCACTTCTGCAACCTGACACTCTCGAGATGTTTTGAATTATAACCTCATGGGACTTGCTCAATATCTAACCTGGCTGGGGCCAATGGAAGCTGTAGTCATAAGCATATGGGCAATGCCATACCGGTGAAAGCTAGTTGGTGGACAAAGTTCTAGACTTGGGACTGGAAGGACTCTCAAATCTCCATGCGGTCTTGAAGTTCTTTGCACCTCCACAGGCCAGTCATTTCCCTTTAGCTAAACTGCATTAGTCTATGGCAGTGATGGCGAACCTTTTAGAGACCGAGTGCCCAAAATACCATTCAAAACCCACAAATTTTTCGCAAAGGGCCAATACAGCCATTTAACCTGAATACTGTTGGCTGTGAAGGGACGATGTCGGGTGCCCACAGAAAGGACTCCAAGTGCCACCTTTGGCAATTGTGCCATAGATTCACTAACATGCGTCTATGGCTCCAAGGATAAATGGAAGGGGAGATATATAGCAACTAATAGGAACTGTGAGACACCAATGAATTAATGGAATAAACTTGACTTTTATTGCTTCTAGAACATGTAACATCTTAAATAATAGAAAATAGGTACAACATCAAATAACTTCTTTGGATGAAACCCATAGGAAAAAGTCTAAAACTTTAGGATGACATTTGTCCATCTCTGATGGGGGCATGGACTACCCAAACATACCTGGATTTTATTAATTCAGGGAGCCCAATATTTTCACAATAAGAATATTTCATCAAAGCATACATCTTTAAAATGGTGGACTGAAGAATATTGCTTTTGAATGCTCCCCAAAGGTACATTTGAAATGACTTATAATCTATTATGACATCTCTGTCTAGCTGTAAGGAAATTTCTTTCCACTTTTAATTCATGTTCAGAGGAATGTTTATATTCATAATGTCACTCTTAATTCTTTTTACATAAGAACATAAGAACATACAAACAGCCTTGCTGGAACAGGCCACAGCCCATCCAGTCCGGCATTCTGTCCCACACAGTGGCTCACTATTTGCTTCAGAGTATTCCCAAGCTGATGTCTTCACCTACTTATGATTTCCTGCAAATGGCATTGAGAGATCTCCTGCCTATCTCTCCAACCCAGAGGTTGTCCTTAGGCATCCATAATGACAGCCATAATGATAGCCATTGATACCCTTGTTCTCCATGAACTTGTCTAATCCTTTATTAAAGCTGTCAAGGCAGACAGCTGTCACCATTTCTTCTGGCAGGGAGTTCCTCAGACCAGTGATCCTCTGGGTGAAAAAGTACTTTTTCTTATTTGTTTGAGATCTAGCACCCAAAAGTTTCATTTTTGGGTAAAAGATTCATATGAAATGAAACACTAGCGACATGATTTGTTAGTTACTTACCTGGCTTGCAGGACCCACTCACCAGCTGACTGGCAGGCTCTAGTGGTGGCAGCTGTGGCAGCAGCTCTTCTTTCTATTATGTTGTTATGTTTGTTTGTTGCTTGATAGAAAAAGAACCTCCAAATTCTTTAATCAGTTTTTTGTCATTTTTGTCATGTTTGTTTTTTGTCATTTAAGTCTTGGATATGCATTCATTAATTCATTCATTCATTCAGTCAGTCAGTCAGTCAATGTAAGCCATCCAGAGATATTTGGGTGGTGGGAGGCATATGAGTTGTATAAATAAATAAATAAATAAATAAATAAATAAATAAATAAATAAATAAATAAATAAATAAGACCATCTAGTCTAATGCATCGCTGATGTCGTAAATCTATTTTTCAAGCATCTTTGACAGATGTCCATCCAGACTTAGTTTAAACTTCCATCACAGAGGGATGTGCAGATGGCAAAACTGATTGTCCCACCATTAAACAGATCACAATGTTAGAAAAGTCTTCGTTCTGAAGTTCAGTCTAACAATTCAGTTTCGAATCAAAGATGCCCTAGCTGTACCTTCTGGTAACAGGTCATTCTGCAAATGGACCTTTCTTTTGCCAGCAAACTCAGAATGATCCGTTGGCAAAAGAAAAAGATATGCCAACAGAGGTACTAAAAAGAGGATTGGAGAAAGAACAAGGCAAAGAAAGAGCTATACTCTGGACAGAAACCTCTTCCAGGTGAAGGAAAAAAACAATGGCTGCACAAGGCAAGATAAGGGTGAGGATAACACTTCAACATTTCCAATCTCTCTGTGATAGGGGGCAGTGTGATCATGCACAGCTTCACCTGAAAGTTAGCAATTTAGGATTGCCCTCTAGGTCTTTGTAACTTTTGCCCCACTGGGGCAAAAGTAAAACAGAACAAATCAGCTCCATCACTTCTGGGAAAGTCCTTCAAATATCTGAGCAGGGCTATCTCTTAGATTTTTCACTTCCTTCAATGTTCTAGGGGTTAGTAGACCTTGTGGCACATTGGTTAAACTCCTGTACTGCAGCCAAACTCAACCACGATCTGGGATTCAATCCCAGGTAGCTGGCTCAAGGTTGACTCAGCCTTCCATCCTCTGGAGGTCAGTAAAATGAGTACCTAGATCACTGCTGGTGTGTGTGTGTGTGTAGGGGGGGCAGTTTGAATTTGTATGCTGGATAATTAACATGCAAACCACCCAGAGAGTGTTTTAAGGGCCATAGGGCAGTACATAAGCAGCTTAGTTCTCCTGACATCCCTACAAAAACCAGACATCCATCTTCACTTTGCCATGGCCATTTGCTTCTCTTCCCCTTTCTCGTCCATGGCTATTTTTTATTCTGAACTTGTCAGAAAGCTCTTCATGCAACCATCCCAGTTGCTTTAGATTTTCTTTGGTTTCCATTTCTTCCCTGCCAGCAGAATGGTTTGTCATCACAGTTTCGTTATCAGTGTTTTTGTTTTTGTTTTTGTTTTAAGGGGAGGGGCGGAATTGCAAACCCATCGATTGATTTCTTATGCCCATGAGAGTGCAATATTTCTTTTTAAATGCTTGAAATGAGCTTTCTTCACATCTGTAGTCCATATCTGGCTATGCATCTTTGTCCCTTTTATGACTCAAAACAATGTGATTCTATACATAGCTAGAAAGCTCTTATTCACTGCTCTTGACAGTTCCATAACCTATATTCCCCACATTTCCCCATACATCACTGTGTATTTCACACACTATCAGAAAAAAAGCCTGAAAAATAAAAAGTAGAGATAGGCATGATTTTTTTTAATTTGCTAATTCATCAATTTGAATTCAAATTTGTATTCCTCCCCAATGAATACAGATTAATGAAGTTTAGTGATTTATAATTTGTCTATTCACTGGGGTATAATATGCCCCTCTGCACCCAGAGACACCAAAACCACAAAGAAGATTCTCCCAATTCTCTTCTACAATCCCTCCAAGGTTGGTGAATATTGGGTTTCAAACAGCTGAGCTGTTGTGGGTGCCCGCTTGGAAAGGTTTCAGAAAGATGAATCCTGCTTAATTTGTGGCAAGTAGAGATGGGCACGAAACCAATTCTTTCATTTTGTTATTCGTTATTTGTTTCATTATGTAAAAAAATGAATAATGAACCTGGCGATGAAATTGGAACAAACCGAACCAAACCAAGAAAATTAGGTTCGTTACTTTTCGTTTTTGTTAATGGCGATGCATGATGAAATGAGCTGTTTTAAATGTTAAAAAAATGTCCTGAATATCTGTAAAAACCCAGTGATAATTATTTATTCTGCCTGATAATACCTACTGGGGGTGGGGGTTGGGGTCCTTAAAACATGCATTTATGTCTTTTTTCAGATTGCTGTATTTTTCCCTTTAAGGGGAGTTAGGGGATATCAACCCAAAATGGCTGCCAGATGCCTAATATTGATTTCTTGGGTATTAAAATGCCCTGGACATCCGTAAAAACACAGTGATAATTATTTATTCAGCCTGATAATACCTACCGGGGGGTTGGGATCCTTAAAACATTTCTTTTTGTCTTTCTCCCATCGCGGTGTATTTTCCCCCCTTTAAAGATGACACAAAATGGATGCCAGCCATGTGATGGGATCATGTAAATTCTTGGACAACTTCAACCAATAGCATGCCCAGGTTGCAGACTGGGCAGGTCTGGCAGCCACAGAGGGCATAAAAAGCTCTGGCAGCCCCCATCCTCCTTGCAGTCTCCGGTGGGAGTTAGGGTGGGATTGCTGTCTCTGCAACTCATTATTTTCACTTTAGGCCAGCCAGGCAGGTATGTGTTTCTGTGTTCCTGCCAGCTGAAGCCTGGCTCTTAGGGGAGAGAAAGAAGAGATTTCTCTCTAGCTTCAGTCCTGCAGCTTCCCTGTGTGCGTGGGTGCGTAACTCTTGGTGAGTACCCTCCCCTTCCCCGCAGTGCAGTCACTCTGTGGCTGCCTTGCACCCTGAGCAATGCCTGTCGCTGCCTTTGCAGCCTCCCTGCGTACCTAGTCTATACTGTGTCTCTGCCAGCATCATTTTTTTAATGTTTTCTGTCTGCTCTGGGGCGTTGGGGGATGCCCGCGCGTGGAGGGAATTTAAATTGCACAAAAGCAGGTAAAAACAAAAAAACAAAAAAACAAACCAACGAAACAATTTTTTCAAAAAATTCACAAAAAATGAAAACAAACTGAAATGGACCTGCAATGAAAAATGGAAAACTGAAATGTCATTTTTTTTATTCATGCCCATCTCTAGTGGCAAGTCAAACTACATGTAGATTCCTACCTACCACAGATGGCAGTGCCTAGCTCAGTATATCCTACTGAGTTTTGCCATCAATTGTGAATTTCTAAATTTATTTTTTTTAATGGAGGGGCTGCCAAGCACCTTTGCAGCCACAGTAAATTATGTTCATCTGGTTGTACAAGCCTGCCCCAAATGATGTTCCATAGGCCAATAGCAGATTATAATATCCTGTTCCCTAAAGAACATGGGAGTTTTCCTTATACCATTGGTCTCCTGATTTTAATCGTGTTGCAAATATTGCCTAGCAGCAAATGCTCAGAGTTTCAGGGCATTTGTTTTTCTTAAGGATATGATGTTCTTCTAATTAAGAATGTTCCAACTCTTTGTACACTGGTCAAAAAAACAACAGCCCTATTATATGCCTCAGAACTGAACCACATGATTCATTCTTAGGTTTTAAAAAAATCACTGAAGTAGTAGGAAACAAACAAACAAACAAACCCCATAAACATGCATTCTGAACTTCACCCAAGGGTCTTTAACTAGGTACCCTCCCTTCAGGATCTGACTCATAATTCAGAGATGCTGGAGCCATTTTGTATACTTCCCCATTTGCTTGCTTGCTTGCTTGCTTGTCTGCTTGGTTTGTTTGTATACCACCCATCTGGCTACCAAGTCCACTGTGGGCAGTTAACAACAACAAAATAGAACAATAATAAACAACAGTAAATTGAAGTAAAATAGCATTGAAATAATATAAAAGAATAAACATACGCTAACCCTTATAAATTAGAAACATTATTAACTTAAAAATGCAGCACAATAAGAATAATAATGTTTAATAAAAAGTGCAATTACTAACTTAGTTGTTGAAAAGTACTCTGTGTTTGCGGATCAAATATTCTCAAATGCCTCTCTAAATGGCCAGGGTTTCAATGATCTCTCAAAGGTAGCCAGTGAAGGGGCCTAGCAAATATCAGGGAGGAATTAATTCCACAAATATGGTGCAGCCGCTGTGAATGTCTGGTTTCCAGTCTTTTCCTTCCAGGTCTCTCTCAAGGTCAATGTCCTCAACCACCCTGCCTGGGATAAATGAGCAAGGCAGACAGAACTCATTGGAAGAAGGCCAGATATGGTGGTCCCAAATTCTTTGGGGCCGTATATGTTAGTGCTAGAGATGGGCACGAAACGAGCAATTTTTCGTTTTCATTTTGTTTTTTCGTTTCATTACATAACGAAACGAAAAACAAATTTTGTCTTCAAAATAAAACCAAACGAACCGAAACACAAGAAATTTTGTCATGTGTTTCGTTTTCATTGCAGCAAATACATTGAACTGTAATTTTTTTATTTTTAAATAATTTTTTAACTTTATTTCACAAGACAAGTTAAGACAACAGTACAATAGCGTCTCATTATTTATACATTCTATAGGACCAATATCCTTTTCAAAATCCACCCACTAATTCATCTACCAACACAGTTAACTGTGACACACACACAAGTAATTTTTTTAAAAAAAATTTACATTCCAGCAGTCAAAATTATTCCCCATAACAGATTCCTCATTTTTTGTGTTAATTCCATACGTTAATAAGGGCTTCCAGGTTTTCATAAATGTATCATGTTTTATTTCCTCTCTATATATTTTAATTTGATAGGTCAACTTTTCCATAAGAGCCATTTGCCAGATTCTGTTCAGAAATTTTTGTAGTGAAAGATCTTGAGCATTTCTCCAATTTTTTGCAATTTCAGCCCTTGCTACACCAATCAGATTTGCTAATAAGTCTTTATATGATAATTTTTCATTTCCATCCATAAATATTGAAAATAATAGTAAAGCTTCATTTATAATTATTCTTTGTTTTAACAGGGTTTCTATCCATTTAATTATTTCCTGCCAATATGCTCCTACTTTGGATCAAGAGATCCACATATGTTCTAGGGTGCCTTTACTTCCACAATTCCTCCAACAATTGTCTGGAATTTCTTGATTAATTTTATGTAATTTTGTGGGATACCAATACCATCTGTGAGCTACTTTTAACACCAGTTCTTTCTCTTTAGTTGATATTGATTTGTAAGAATATGTGTTCCATATTCCCATCCATTCTTTCTCAGATATACTAATATTTAAATTTGTTTCCCAGGCTACTTTGGATCCCATGCCCCTAACAAATGCTTTTTGAATCAACTGTTTATATATGATTGAAGTTAGACCCTTTCTTTTATTTCGATCCTTTTCTATACAGTATTGTTCGAGTACTTTAAGTGTTCTCATGGGTCCGTGTCTTTGATATAATTGGTTTGCCAAATTTCTTACTTGTATCAATTGTAGCCAGTTTGCTTTTATTTCCTTTGTTTTATCTTCCAACTGTCTAATTGTTATTGGTTTCCCAGCCTCAAATAAGTCTCTTATTCTATAAATTCCAATTTGTTTCCAATTTTTAAATTGTGCATATTTCTCTCTTGATTTAAATTTAGGATAATCCAACATAGGGCACAAAGGAGATATAGGTGGAGCAAAAATGTTCATATACTTGCGCCAAATTTTCAATGTCTCACAAGTATAAGGATTTTGTATTTGTTCCTTTTTTCTAATTAGTTCCCTTGTAAAAATATAGGTATTAACTAATCCAGTTTCCTCGCCTTTTTCCATTTCAACCCAATCTGGGGTTTCTTCTATCTGAATAAACTTTATAGCTTGAGTGATTTGAAAAGCTTCATAGTATTTTATTAATTGTGGTATTCCTAGCCCCCCTTTTTTGCTTTGACCATATTTAACACTGCTTATGAACCTTATTTTCTTCCCCTTTCCTCCAATAAACTTCTCCATATTTTTTTTGCCATAGTTTAATTTTTTTAATTTCTGGTTGTAATGGTATATTTTGAAATAAAAATAAAAATTTTGGTAATATATATGCTTTAACTAATGCTATTCTTCCCAGCATTGACATATTCAGTTTCGTCCATTTTCTAGTTTTTTCTTTAACTGAATTAAATACTATTTTATAATTTCTATATATTAATTGGTTTTTACTTTTTGTTATCCCACATATTTGAAAGTTGAGTAGCATAAGTCCAGATTTGACTTTTTTTTAATTTCCTTTTGCTCTGCTGTAGAAATATTTATACATAACAATTTAGATTTTTGATAGTTAATTTTTAGGCCCGTATAATAACAATGTTCTTGTAGTATATGTTTTAATGATTCTATGCTTTTTAATGGATCCTCCAAAAACAGGAGCATGTCATCTGCGTAAAGGTTTGTTTTATGGTTTTTATTTTTAATCACCAATCCTTTAATATTTCCATTTTCTCTTATTTGTGAAGCAAGTGGCTCAATTGCTATTGCAAATATAATTGGGGATAAAGGGTCCCCTTGTCTCGTTCCCCTACAAAGAGTGAATTTATCAGATTCTATTCCATTGATAAGGACCTTAGCCTCCGCTCCTATATATAAATTTTTCAAAAGATTAATGAATTTTCCACCCAAATTCACTGTAATGAATGCTAATGAAAACAGCAATTTTTTGTTTTCATTTTCCTTTTTTATGTAATTTTGTTACGTAACGAAACAAAAAATGATTTTTTTTGCAAAAAATTCACAAAAAATGAAAACGAACCGAAACAGACCCCCTAAACGACAAACGACAAACAAAACACCATTTTTTGAGTTGTGCCCATCTCTAGTTAGTGCCATTTGCTGGATCCACTTAAAAATATGTGGTGGTGTTGTCCAAAGAGCTCAGAATGGAAAATGGTGAATGCAAAGGAGATTGAAAGAATGACAAGAGGCAAGAGACATGGCTTGTTTTCTGCCCTTTTAGAGAGCACTTTTGGGAAACTAACACAGTATGGGTTGATATTAATTTGATGGCCACAGTTTATGTAAACTAAGCCTTTCCACTTGTCTTGCTCCAAACATCAGATGGTCTTCATGGGGCCTACTAAATCCTCTCTCATAGGTTTCCAAATGGTTATTCTACTATTCCATTCATTTTTAATAATGGGCTTTCTGTGCATAAATCATAATATTTTTATAGCTCTCTAAAATCCTTGGATTTATTAATAAGGGGAAAGTCTGGTTTGTATTTGTGCCCTCTACTGTTTGAAATTAAATGCCAGGGGAAGAAATCTGCTTCCCAGACTTCCAAGAGATGAGAGTTACTACAGACAAGGGTCATCCAGGTTATAAGCCTCTAGTCCACAAAATAAAGAAATTTTGGCATGCCTCCTTGCTGTTATGGAACAACCCTTGAGTGTTTGCTCTGAAAATGAAAGGGAGTGTAATTCTACACAGATGGGAGATCCATGTTTATAGCCATTTCTCCCTTGTTGACTGCAAGATTAAAATTTCAGAAGCAGTCAAATGATTAGGTAACTAGTACCACCTGGCACGTGTCTTCCTTCACTATCCAGAGGTTTCATGAGTTTGTTTAGTGGAGCGCTGCCTGAATCAGTGCTTTCATGGAGAGTTGTCAGGAAGTAAATGGGTCGGAAATGAATTCACTGGTGCCGAATGCAGAAGGTTACATTTGTGGCACTGGAAAAGATACAATAGCTTGGTTTCATCCTGAAGAAACATTGGCAGGGTTGGCGTTAAACTTGAGAAACTACTTAAACTGGGAGGGAGATATAAAGTCCTGGACAAATTCCATTCAATCGAAGTGGACTGGATCTAGACCTTGTCCTGCATAGCATTGTACCACAACAAATGGATCTGGAGGGCTCTATGTTCTGCCTTAACATGACACCACTGCAAAATAAGACATGGTCTTGAAAAAATTAAAGTGGCACAACATACATGAGGCCTTCTGGTTGAACCAGATACAAATATTGGACTCAGAGAAGAGAAAGCTGGATTTAAATCTCTTTGTCACTAGAAAACACACTGAACCAGTTAATTCTCTTTTTGCCCAGCCTAGTGTTAACAATAAATAGAACCTCCATTTCTTATGCAAAATCTAAGCAAAAGACAAAACCACACGTCCCCTTAAAGACTAACTATTGAATTTTAATGTAAGTGTTCGTGGATCAAGTCCACTTCTTAACACACATGGCAACAGAATGAAATATTGAATGAAATATCAGTGTCATACCAAACATTTATTGGCACTTGGGTGTGTGGTACATTTACATGCAGTGATTTGGCTTACAATACTGTTTGTAGTTTTAGGACTCTCTTGTAAAAATTCCGTATGAAAGAGTTGCATTTGTAGAACCTTTGCTGTTGTTGTTCAGTCGTTTAGTCGTGTCTGACTCTTCGTGACCCCATGGACCAGAGCTCGCCAGGCCTTCCTATCCTCCACTGCCTCCCGGAGTTTTGTCAAATTCATATTGGCTGCATCAATGACACCGTCCAACCATCTCATTCTCTGTCGTCCTCTTTTCCTTTTGCTTTCGATCTTTCCCAGCATCAGGGACTTTTCCAAGGAGTCCTCTCTTCTCATGAGGTGGCCAAAGTACTGGAGCCTCAGCTTCAAAATCTGTCCTTCCAGTGAACATTCGGGGTTGATTTCTTTCAGAATGGATAGGTTTGATCTCCTTGCAGTCCAGGGGACTCTCAAGACTTTCCTCCAGCACCACAGCTCAAAAGCATCAATTCTGTGGCGATCAGCCTTCTTTATAGTCCAGCTTTCACTTCCATACATCACTACTGGAAAAACCATAGCTTTGACTATCGGATCCTGACCTTAGTTGGCAAAGTGATGTCTCTGCTCTTTAGGATGCTATCTAAGTTTGCCATTGCTTTCCTCCCAAGAAGCAGGCGTCTTTTTATTTCATTGCTGCAGTCACCATCTGCAGTGATCAAGGAGCCCAAGAAAATAAACTCTGACATTGCCTCCATTTCTTCCCCTTCTATTTGCCAGGAGGTGATGGGACCGGTGGCCATGATCTTAGTTTTTTTGATGTTGAGCTTCAACCCATTTTTTTCACTCTCCTCTTTCACCCTCATCAAGAGGTTCTTTAATTCCTCCTCACTCTCTACTATTAGAGTAGTATCATCTGCGTATCTGAGGTTGTTGATATTTCTTCCAGCAATCTTAATTCCGGCTTGTGATTCATCCAGACCTGCCTTTTTCATGATGTACTCTGCATATAAGTTAAATAGGCAAGGTGACAGTATACAGCCTTGTCGTACTCATTTCCCAATTCTAAACTAGTCAGTTGTTCCATATCCAGTTCTGACGGTTGCTGCTTGTCCCACATATAGATTTCTTAGGAGACAGATAAGGTGGTCAGGCACTCCCATTCCTTTAAGGACTTGCCATAGTTTGTTGTGGTCTACACAGTCAAAGGCTTTGGCATAGTCAATGAAGCAGAAGTAGGTATTTTTCTGGAACTCTCTGGCTTTCTCCATAATCCAGTGCATGTTGGCGATTTGATCTCTAGTTCCTCTGCCCCTATTCACTGTAAAATATTTCTGAATCATCTCTTATCCACACACTTCAATGGCTTCACCGGAGTATAGACCTCATGCCAGAAGGGTGGAAACAGCTGCAGCCGCTGGAAATGTTTCAGGAACTGAAACAGCAAGGCCTGGGCCTGACTAGGAACAACAAATCAAACCCATTTTAAAACAGGCAGGCAGGCTGCCTGCCTGTAACAGCAATAAATAGTTGCTTTGAATGTTGGCATGCCCTGTTGTCTTGTTCAAGGGACGTAGACTCCATGTGTATAAATAGGCTTAGTCACAAGTTTCCACTGTCCATGTGCAGGCCATTTCCAGGTGAACATCCCACTGGCTCAATAATAAATATGGCATTGTGGACCCTCCAAATAGAAAGCCAAATGAAATTGGACTTTTCTCCAGTGAGACCGAGTTAAATCTTATTGTGAGGTGGCAGCTTTAGCTGTATAAAAAATTACCTCACACGATTGTCCAGTTAGCCAAGGAAAACAGCTCTTTGTGCACAGATCAAGGCTTCAGCATTTTTGCACCTTAGGCAGAATGGAACACTGCCCTTGAGCTCCTGTTCCTGCAGTTAGAGCAGTGAAATCCCTTGTTCCTTACAGGGCTAGCTTTGCCTCTCCATGTTGGGTCATAGTAATGTCTTCCCCATTTCCCCTACACCAAGGGTGTCCAAACTTTTTGCAAGAAGGGCCAGATTGGATGAGGTGAAAATGTGTGGGGCCCGACCATTCAAACCTAGCAGTTTGAAAGCAAGTAAAAGCAAGTAGATAAATAGGTATTGCCATAAAAAGCAGGAAGGTAAACAATGTTCTACATGGCCACGGACTTGCACAATACTGGCTCTTTGGCTTGAAAATGGAGATGAGCACTGCCCCTAGAGTTGGACACGACTAGTTCTCATGTGTGGAGGGAATCTTTACCTTTTTAATGACAATATTATCTTTTATTCCTCCCCTTCCCTTTCTTATTCTTAGCTGATGTTTCCATTGTGCTCAAGGACGTTTTTCAAAGCAAAATATCTCCGCCATATGGATATTAAATTAATAGAAGTTTTGACTACACTGGTCCTTTTGGCTCAGGCTAAGTAGGATCATCTGAGGGCGAGGGAAGAAGCAATACACCATTTGATTCGATCCTTATCTCCAAATGGCATACTAACCTCTGGAAACCTTGTTTAGTCCCATACTCTGTACTGTTAATTTTCGGTATGCTGAAGTGCTTTGATAAATGAGCCACTTCAGCATACCAGCAAATCAAACACTTCCCTTGCTCCTCTGCAAAGGGACAGATATCGTCAGCAGGTGTCATTGGCATCAGGGATGGATGAATCTGTTACTTGATGCTGAGTGCCATATAGGGATGGGCATGAAATGGGAAAACGGTATTTCGTTTCATTCCATTTCGTTTCCCCACATTTTGTTTCATTTCTTTTCATATGAATTTTTGAAAAAAAATCATATGAAATGAAACAGTAGCAAAATGATTTGTTACTGGTACTCACCTCCTCCTCTTTCTGGGCTCTGGCAGTGGCGGGCCTAGGCCAGCCTGCTAGACCCACTCGCTAGCTGACTGGCAGGCTCTGGCAGTGGCAGCTTTGGCAGCAGCTCTTCTTTCTATTCTTTTGTTATGTTTGTTTGTTGCTTGATAGGAAAAAAACCTCCAAATTCCTTAACCATTTTTGTCATTTTTGATTCGGATTCAATCATATCTGGAGGAACAGCGGTGCCTTGATCCATGCTAGTCCGGGTTCAGGCCTGGCCAGGGGACCGAGACAGCTCTGGTCACGCTGCAAGATGACCTAATCCGGGTGGCTGACAGGGGTTGTTCTACCCTGTTGGTTCTCCTGGCTTTGTCAGCGGCCTTTGATACCGTTGACCACGGTATCCTACTGGACCGGCTCTCCGAGGTGGGTATCAGAGGCACTGTTCACAGTTGGCTCCGGTCCTTCCTGGAGGGTCGGCTCCAGAATGTGCAGCATGGTGGAGAGTTGTTGGCCCCATGGACACTCCCTTATGGGGTTCCGCAGGGCTCATCTCTCTCCCGCATGGTGTTCAACATCTATGTAAGACCGCTGGCTGGGGTCATTCGGAGATTTGGAGTCTGCTGTCATCAGTATGCTGATGACACACAGCTCTATCTCTCCTTTTCCACCGCTGCAGTGGAAGCTGTCCGGACTCTCGACCAGTGCCTGGAGGTGGTCATGACTTGGACCAGGGCCCACAGGCTCAAACTCAACCCTGAGAAGACCGAGGTGATGTTCTTTGGCAGTTCACCATCTGGATACGGAGGCCCTCTCCCCAGCTTGGAGGGTGTTCCCTCCAGCTGTCGGACAGGGTTCGGAATCTGGGCGTGGTCCTGGATCCGGCGCTATCCTTGGATACCCAGGTAGCTGCCGTGACCCGGACCACGTTTTATCACCTTCGCCAAATTGCCCGGATCCACCCATACCTAGATGGCGACTCCCTGAGAACAGTGGTACAAGCACTGGTGATCTCGAGGTTGGACTACTGCAACGCCCTCTACATGGGGTTGCCCTTGACTCTCCTCCGGCATCTGCAGCGGGTACAAAATGTGGTGGCCAGACTGGTGGTGGGTGCACGTCGTTACGACCGCATAACCCCAGTTCTGGCCCGCCTGCATTGGTTGCCCGTTGCGTCCCGGATCAGATTCAAGGTCTTGGGTTTAGTTTATAGAACCCTCCATGGCTTGGGACCGGACTACCTGGCAGAGCGGATCGCCCAGAGATCAACTTCGGCCCGACCAGTTCGGCAGTCGCGAGTGCACTTGCTTTGGGTTGCCACGCCCCGAGAGGCCCGAAAAACCTCAACTCGCAATCAGGCCTTCTCGGTGGCTGCCCCTTCAATGTGGAACAGCCTCCCCAGCGAAGTGCGCTCTGCAGAGTCCCTGCTGGCCTTTCACAGAGCCGTGAAAAACATCCTGTTCCGCGAGGCCTTTGGAGACCAAGTTTAAATAGCTTTAAATAGTGTTGTTTTCTTAAATTTCTCCCGCCATCTGCTTTCTTGTTAGCTCTATTAACATGACTATTTTACTGAGCTACACTCGCTTTGACCAGGGTGCACGTGTTTTAACATGTTTTAACTCATTGCTGCTTATGTATTGTATTGTGTTCCTTATATTTGCTGACTCGATCAGCTTTCTAAGCCGCCCAGAGTTCCTTAGGGAAGATGGGCAGGGTATAAATCCAATAATAAATAATAAATAAAAATAAAATTTAAGTCTTGGATATGCATTCAGTCAGTCAGTCAGTCAGTCAGTCAATCAATGTAAAACCATTTTTATTAAATGTTTACTTAAAAGCAGGCGTCTGAATAGGTTAGTGGTTTAGGTATCTGACTGGGAGTTTGATTTCTTCATTCCTCATTGTGATTCCAGAGACAACAGCCACCTTGTGGACACTTGGCAATTCCTAGGATGCCATCAGAAGAAGGCAATAGTAAACCACTTCTGAGTACTTTCTACCAGCAAAATCCTAAATTGGGTCACCATAAATCAGAATCTATTTAACAGCACAATATCCATACATATACTTAAAGTCATAAAATACCTTCTCAGAAGCATCTGAAACTATGAACATACAATCTCTGGATAGCCATGTTGGAGTAAATCAATTTGTACTTGTGGGGAGCTGAGTTGGGGAGAGATATTTTCTTCAGAGAAATGTATTCCTCCTTCTGTTGGTCTATTGATGTTGCAATGACTCTACAGAACTACATAACTTTGGGCCTTTTCACACGACCCCTAAAATCCACGGCAAATGGTCCCAGATCTGGAGCTTAAAATTGTTTCCCCACCAGCTCCAGAGTTTACAAAAAATTAAGTGTGACCATGCCCACCTAAGTGCATCCCAGCGCACTTTTCAAGTACCTGCTCTCCAAGGGTGAAAAATTCCTGATGCGGATGTAACATAGTGAGTGCCAGGCTCTCCTCGCTTCTGTTTGTTGTTGTTTTTGCCCCCTCGCCCCTTTAAGAGATACTAAGAGACTGGAATGCTGCCAGGAGCAGAGCGAGACGGCAGAACAGAGGTGAGCCGGCATTCTTTTCTTCCTTTTTTTCTCCCTCCCCTCACACAGATAGCAGCCAGGAGTGCGGAGGGGGTGGGAACACAGGAACAGCGACAAACCCCCAAGATCTCTGGTCCGAATTTAAGTGGCCAGCAGATCTTAGGGGTCGTGTGAAAAGGCTCTTTGATTCATGATGAGACTGAGGAAGTGCATTCCATTCTAAGATAGGACCACAGGCAAAGTTTTGGTGCAGTAGTACCATTTTCAGAACTATTTCCAGGACTAATCACCAGGTTGTTTGTATGAGCAGTACCAGAGGAGGGAGCCTTTTTCATTCTCATGAAATTCTAGGGGGACACACTAACCATATGACCTGTCTGGGTTCCATGAAGATGTTGTAACAACTATTCTGTGAGAAAGATTTGAGCCAACAATTTCCAGATTTCTCACTTTATCTATCTGCCAGCCCTTTAGCCTTTACTTATATACTAGAGATTCTTGGTACCATGAATAATTTTAGAAATGGTGGGGCACCTCAGAAATGTACATGTAATAAGAGGACGGCATTTCTGTGAGAAGACTATTTTGAACTTTCTTCACAAAGTCTTCAAAAATGAGTCCCTGTGTCAGAGGAAAGGCAGCACAGAAGTGTAGCAGCAAATAATTACATTACAGATTTTTTAAAAAAATACTTTTGAATTTACTTCATGTAGAGGTCTGCAAAGCCTCTCCCAGTCATTTTGCTGATTCAGTGTTAGAATATTATCTTGTCTGTTTCTCTCTCAAAAAAAAAAAAAAAAAATCTGTTCCACATTTCACCTGGCCAGAAAGCTCCATATTCTCCTCAGGTTTCATTAAAGGTGGTATTTGGTTCGAAATTATCATGGAGCGGCAGATCAATAGCCCTCAGGAAGGCTTTCTGCCAGAAGCCTTTACACAATGCAACACAACACCTGCATATGTTGTCCTGCCACCAAAGGACACATTTTACAAGTGCTGACAGGCCAACTATGCCATCATGTAGCAGCCCTGGCTCTACAAACCAATCATACTCAGCCTTTCCCTTTCCTGTTCTTCCTCTCTCCCCTTAAATCTCACCTAGCTAGATCATGGATTCATTTCTTTTAAAAGGAATCTTTCTGAGTCTGGCCTGCAACCCTTCACCATTACACGGTATTGCATAGCAGTGACTCATTGTTATGATATGATATCCTTCATCGAGGTCCAGGGGCTGTTTTGAATTCCAGGGAAGAATACCCATTTCAGGATCCAGGCTAAAAATGACTCCTGTTTCTTTAGGTACCAACCGCTCTTTCTCAACTGTGGACTAGAGATGGGCACGACTAGGGAAAATGACGTTTTCGAGTTGTCGTGTGTCGGAGGCGGCCCGTGTCGGCTCGTTTCCGTTTTTCGCGAAACTTCACAAAAAATAGTCATTTCATTTTTCGGTTTTTCATCTGTCGTTATACTGGTTTGGGGGGCTAGCGGGCTCCTGGACGCACCTCTGTGGGGTGGGTGCCTCCTCTGGCCCACTATGAAGGGAAAGCGGGCTCCTGGAGGCACCCGTAGGTGCCTCCTCTCCTCACCCGCTAGGAAGGGAAAGCAGGCTCCTGGAGACCATTCATGGCATGGGGGTCTCTTTTCCTCACCTGCTGCTGCAAAAGGGCATGCATAGCCATATGGATATGCATACCAGTTGCAGACTATGAGACCAGTGGACTGGCAGAACCCAGAGCCATAGGGTGATGCCTAAGGCTCTCGCACCCGCTGTGTCTCACAAAGAAGGGAATCGTACTTGCGTAGTGCAATGCAAGTAGATCTGGCTTAGGGTTAAGATGGGTTAGCGCAAGGGCTAGGGTTAGGCTAGTTACGGGTGAGGTTAGGGTGGGGTAGTGGGGTGCACCTCTGGGTGCCTCTCTGACCCACTAAGAAGACAGTGTACTGTGGCGTATGGGTAAGGAATCAAGGATTAGGGTTAGGGTTAGGGGCTAGGACAGGGTTTAGTGGGCTTTTTGGCACATCCCAGAAGTCTCAGTGGCCGTGGCCATGCGATTGGTGGAATGGCTCCAAAAATTTGCATGGTCCACTCCCACATGGCCACTTGGCCAGCCCATCATTGCGCAGGTGTAAATAAAATAAAATAAAATAAAATAAATGGAGAGAGGACAGAGGAGGAGACATTTTGTTGCAAGAAAAACCCACTGCTACTGTAAAAATTCTGGCAGTTTTAGCAATAGCATTAGCAATTTTCGCATATTTCTGTGGTGCTTGTGTGTTTTTGGACCACGATTTCAAAAAAAAATATTGTGGTCGCCGCCCCATTTTGGATCCCCCGCCCGCACCGCATGGCATGTGCCGACTCGAGTCCGGCTGCCCAGGACAGGAGAGGGGGGGAGGCCGGGACCCCCCCCCCAGAAACCACCCCTCTGGTAGGTGCACTCTGCACTGCAGTGCAGGGAGGCATATTTTCGCCTGTTTTTTTGGCCCGGGAATGGGGGGGGAGTTTAAAACTTTTTTTCTGTGCCGCTTCCGCTTGAATTGCGGCGGCCGGTGGCGAGTCCGGTGCTGTTGCGATTCGAACTTGCGGCGAGCGACTACGACGAGGATTTCCCCCACCACCACCAGAGCAGCCCTGGAGGACAGGAGAGGGGGGGGAGGCCGGGACCCCCCCAGAAACTACCCCTCTGGTAGGTGCTCTCACTCAGGCAGGCATATTTCTGCCTGCATTTTGGCCGGGAATCGGGGTTTTTTTTAACTTTTAAAAACTTTTTTTCTGTGCCGCTTGGCATCGCGGGATCACCGCAATGCCAGGAACGACCACGACAAATCAGACCCAATTATTCTTTAGTCGGTTCGAGTTCGAGTTCTGGCGGAGTAATTCCCGTTTCCTTTTCCGTTCCGTAACGGAAACGAGGAACGGAAACGGAAACGGGAATTCCGCTAAGTCGTGCCCATCTCTACTGTGGACTGTAAAACAAAGTACAGTGGTTCCTTGTATAAAGGAATTAATTCGTTCCAATTGAAATTATATTAAGCAATTTTTCCTTTATACAAATTTCCCATAGGAATGCATTGAAAACAGAGTAATGCCTAATTGCAACCATTTTTATGTTGCATGGATTTGCCCCACAGACTATTCTGTTAAGCAAATTTCCCCTATTTCTGGAACTTTTTATGTTGTACAGATTTCATGTTATACAAACCGTTTGTTATATGAGGGTCTACTGTACATGTTATTTGCACTGTGTTCGTCTTCAAAACCCTTCCTAAAAGCAATACAAGTGGAAACTTGCTTTAACTCTGAGGAGAGGACACTGTACCTTGCACTGTTTTAAGTGGACCTCTTCAGTATTGTTTCCAAGAGGATATATCCTAACAATTTAGTCAGGTTCACAGTAATTGCTGAAGTTTTATTTGCAACCTCGCATGCTGCCTACAGTTTTTTTGTAACTTGAACAAACTTTTTAATTCAGCACCTACCAAACCAATCAGTCTTTCCAGCCTTTGATACCAAACAGAGACCTGTCTATCTGCTGAATATATTTTCCCTCTCTTTCATCTTTTGGTGCCAATTCTTTGGTTGCTCTTGATCTGTTCAGCTGGTTGCTGGGTATGTGTGCAGTAAAGAAAACAGTATGCACACACCAAAATGTTTTTATGTATTTTAAAGAAATATGTTCTTTCTCCTACAAAAAAATCAAAGTGCGTCAGGGAGACTTTAAGAGCCAGTTAATGAGAAAGGAGTGGGCTCTGGGGAATCCTGAACCTATTGAGGAGCCTCGTGGTGCAGTGGTTAAATGCCTGTACTGCAGGTAAAACTGTGCTCACGACCTGGGGTTCAATCCCAGGTAGCCGGCTCAAGGTTCACTCAGCCTTCCATCCATCCGAGGTCGGTAAAATGAGTACCCAGCTTGCTGGGGGGGGGCAATGTGTAGCCTGCACACTGTAATTAAATTTGTAAACCGTCCAGAGACTACTTAAAGTGGTATGGGGCAGTATATAAGCAGAACACTTTCTCCTCTGGGGATCTTTGTAGTTCTGGTGCCTAGCAAAAAGAGAATTTATAAGAAGTTCTAAAAATCTGTAACAATAAGAAAAGCAGTCCATTAGTTAGACAGATTCTACACTCTCTAGGTCTTTGAAAATAAAAAAGTACCACCTTGAGTTCAGCACAGTACAGGTCTTTCAGGATCAGAGCCATATGAACTCAATACTGTGCATCATTTGAAGGTCTACCTATTGCATACCACATGAAAGTCCTGGACCTTCTTCAGTGCCTTGTGCCATTTTGAACAGCCTTATTAATCCATTTGTCCAGATGCGTCTGAAGCAGTGAAAAACTGGGCATGAAGGACCCGTTCAGAAGTGTGTGCTGGTTCATTTATGGGCCAAATGGGTGTCTGATGCTTCAGTGCCCTACCTCCACTGGAGGGCTGCCACAGAGGCAGCACCTATTAGAAGAGGCAGGGCAAGGAAGCCAGGCTGTTACCTCTGAGTGGGCAGCCACTGGAAATGGCAGAGCTTGGATGCGCAGGACACCTGTTCCGTGGATAAATGAACCAGCACAAACCATGCCCATTTCTAAACATAAGAAGATAAGAACATAAGAAGAGCCATGCTGGATCAGGCCAAAGGCCCATCTAGTCCAGCTTCCTGTATCTCACAGTGGCCCCACCAGATGCATTTGGGAGCTCATGAGACCAGATATCTGTCTCCTGGTACCACTCCCCTGCATCTGGCCCTTGACGTACCCTGGTTTTAAGCCTGGAGATTACACATCTCCATCATGGTTTGTAACCTGTGATGGACTTTTCCTCCAGGAATCTGTCCAATCCCCTTTTGAAGGCATCCAGGCGGGATGCCATCACCACATCCTATGGCAGGGACTTCCATAGACTAACAACGTGCTGGGTGAAATTTTTTTTCTTTTGTCTGTTCTTACTCTCCCAGCCCTCAATTTGAGTGGATGTCCCCTAGTTCTGGTATTTTGTGAGAGGGAGAA
The DNA here is from genome assembly GCA_023846285.1 of Phrynocephalus versicolor. NCBI lineage: Eukaryota > Metazoa > Chordata > Lepidosauria > Squamata > Agamidae > Phrynocephalus > Phrynocephalus versicolor. The sequence continues at coordinate 69,554,573 of JAHTLZ010003526.1, forward strand.
GAGCTTCCCTCGATCCACTTTACTCATGCCCGGCATTATTTTGTACGTCTCAATCACATCCCCCCCTCAGGCGCCTTTTTCCAGACTAAAGAGCCTGAAATGTTTTAGCCTTTCCTCATAAGGGAGGTTCCCCAGCCCAGTAATCATTTTAGTCGCTCTCTTCTACACCTTTTCCAGTTCCACTATGTCTTTCTTGAGATGCGGTGACCAGAATTATACACAATACTCCAGGTATGGCCTTACTACTGTTTTGTATAATGGCTAGAGATGGGCACAACCAGGGAAAATGACGTTTTCGAGTTGTCGTGTGTCGGAGCTGGCCCGTTTCGGCTCGTTTCCGTTTGTTGCAAAATTTTTCAAAAATTTGTCATTTCATTTTTCGTTTTTTCGTCTGTCATTAGTACTGGTTTAGGGGAGTGGTAGCGGGCTCCTGGAGGCACCTCTGTGGGGTGGGTACCTCCTCTGGCCCGCTACAAAATGGCATGCATAGCCAATTGGATATGCATACCAAGTTGCAGTGGCACTGGCAGACGCACCTCTCTTTTGGGTGGGTGCCTCTCGACTCACAGCCTTGCAGTGGCAGAGGCACCTCTCTTTTGGGTGCCTCTATGACCACAGGCCCACTGGAGTTAGTGGGGTGCACCTATGGGTGCCTCTCTGACCCACTTAGAAGGACAGTGTACTGGCGTATGGGTTAGGGTTAGGGTTCGGGTTCGGGTTCGGGCTAGGGTTAGTGGGCTTTTTATGCCTGACTGGCACATGCCAGAAGTCTCAGTTAAAACCTGGCCAAGTGGCCATGCGATTGGTGGAATGGCTCCAAAAATTTGCATGGTCCCTCCCATGGCCAGCCCATCATTGCACAGGTATAAAAAATAAATAAATAACATAAAATAAAATCAATGGAGAGGAGACATTTTGTTGCAAAAAAAACCCCACTGCTGCTAGTGCTACTGTAAAAATTCAGGCAGTTTTAAAATAGCAATTTTCGCATGTTTCTGTGGTGCTTTGGTGTATTTTTGGACCACGATGATTTCAAAATAAATATTGTGGTCGCCCCATTTTGGATCCCCCGCCCCCACCGTCGTGGTCTAAAAACGCACCACATGGCATGGCGAGTTGACAAGATGACGAGGATGCCCCCCAGCCCCCACCAGAGCAGCCCAGGACAGGAGAGGGGGGAGGCCGGGGACCCCCCCGAAACCACCGCTCAGGTAGGTGCACTCTCAGGCAGGCATATTTTTGCCTGCTTTTTTGGCCGGGGGTGGGTTTTTTATATTTTAAAAACTTTTTACCTGTGCCGCTTGAATGGTGGCCGGCGAGTTGCGATGCGAGTCGACTTGCGAATGCGAAGTTGCTGCGAGACGACGAGGATGACCCCCAGCCCCCACCAGAGCAGCCCAGGACAGGAGAGGGGGAGGCCGGGGACCCCCCCCAAAAAAACCACCCCTCGGGTAGGTGTGGTGCACTCTCAGGCAGGCATATTTTTGCCTGCTTTTTTGGCCAGGATTGGGAATCAGGATGGGATTTATATTTTAAAACTTTTTTTGTGCCACTTGCCATCGCGTGATCGCTGCGATGCCAGGAACGACAACACGACAAATCAGACCCAATTATTCTTTAGTCGGTTCGAGTTTGAGTTCTGGCGGAGTAATTGTTCTTCGTTCTGTTACGTAACGGAAACGAGGAACGAAAACGGAAACGAGAATTTCGCCAAGTCATGCCCATGTCTAATAATGGCATTATAATGTTGCCTGTTTTATTTTCAATCCCCTTTTTGATAATCCCTAGCATGGAATTGGCCTTCTTCACTGCTGCCACACATTGGGGAGACAACTTCATGGAGCTGTCCACCAACACACCAAGATCTCTTTCCTGATCCGTCACGGATAACTCAGAGCCCATGAGTTGATAGATAAAGTTTTGATTTTTTGCCCCAATATGCATTACTTTACATTTGGCTACATTAAAACACAGTTGCCATTTCGTAGCCCATTCCCCCAGTTTGGAGAGATTCTTCTGGAGCTCTTCACAATCTTCTCTGATTTTTACCACACTGAAAAGTTTTGTATCATCTGCAAACTTGGCCACCTCATTGCTTATCCCTGTCTCCAGGTCATTTATGAACAGATTGAAAAGCACCGGTCCCAGGACATATCACTAGGCACACCACTTTTCACTTCTCTCCATTGTGAAAATTTCCCATTGACACCTACTTTTTGTTTCCTGGATCTCAACCAGTTCTCAATCCATAAGAGGACCTGCCCTCTTATCCCCTGACTGTGCAATTTTCTCAGCAGCCTTTGGTGAGGGACTGTGTCAAAAGCCTTTTGAAAATCCAGATAGACTATATCCACTGGTTCACCCAAATCCACATGCCTGTGGACCTTTTCAAAAAATTCTAAAAGATTTGTCAGACAAGACTTACCCTTACAGAAGCCATGCTGATTTTCTCTCAGCAAGGTTTGTTCTTCTATGTGTTTTAAGATTTTCTCTTGGATGAGGCTTTCCACCATCTTCCCTGGGACAGAGGTAAGGCTAACCGGCCTGTGGTTTCCTGGGTTCCCCCTCTTTCCTTTTTAAAAAATTGGTGTGACATCCGCTATCCTCCAGTCCTCTGGCACTGTGACAGTTTGAAAAGACAAGTTGCATATTACCGTTAAGAGATCTGCAATTTCATTTCTCAGTTCCCTAACAACCCTTGGGTGGATGCCATCTGGGCCCGGTAACTTGTAAATCTTCAATTTATCAATTAGTCCTAAAACATCCTCTCTTTTAACCTGTATTTGATTTAATTCTTTAGTCAAGAGGGGCCGTTCAGGCAGCGGAATCTGCTCAGGGTCTTCTGTCGTGAACCAGTTGTTCCTCTGTGTGTGCCTCATGAGGTGTAATGAGGGAAAGAGCCTCAAATTGATTGTGCAATATGAGACTCTCTGAGCGATCCCTTGGCCTTCTACTACTTTGAGTCACATTCCTCCACACATCTACCTCCTGAATTGGGGAAGTGACTTCATCCTCAGAAGTGTGCTCTGTCCCCTCTTGGATCTGGATAGTCTGTTCCGCTCTGTCCAAGAACCACTCAAGCTCCTTAATATGTTGTTGGTTCGTTATGCGGGCCTGTAGCTCCTGGACCTTCTCTTCTAATATTGCATCCAGCTTGCACTTGCAGCAAGTGTAGCTCTCTGTGCGCTTTGTCAAGATGACAAACATGGCAAGCAGAGACATGGGCTTTCTTAGCTGCTCTGGTCCTAACATGGACATTTTCAGGTCCTGATGCAGTGTCATTCCTCCCAGGTTTTCTTCCTATACTCCTCTAAACATCCTCCCTCCTATTTCATTCCCCCCATGCCCTCTTAAATACTGTCATTGGCCTGGCTCCATGAGGTGATGCTTAGGAGTGTCAGGCATGCAAATGATCTCCTTCTTCCACAGTTCACTTAGGGCTTCATCGGTGGAACTACAAAATGAAGGGGGAAGCTTTCTAACTACATTCTGGGAATCATAGATGTCTTAGGCACCTGGACTGGACCCTCCTAAGTAGTTTGCCACTCCATTGGAGGGTGACACCAGTACAATAAATAAACATGTATTTGTATGTTTGGAAAATGTAAGGCTTTAAATGCAAAATGCAAGCTTTTCTTCTTCTTTTCTTTTTTTACCATGAAACTCATAGCGTTCTGTTGTTGTTTTCCCCCTTTGTTTTGAGGCTTTCAGAATCTTTTCTCTTTTTGTTTTTGTTTGTCGCAAATTATGCTGCTGACAAGAGCAAGGTCTGATCTGTTGCCTCTTCCACTGGAGCAAAATAAAAATAAAAGTATCCTGAATGTGAACAGCAAGTGAGCTAATAAGCGGGATCCCAAGAGTCAGAAATGTTTACGTGGAAGAAGCGGGCCTTAGTGTATGTTTTGTTGGTCTGGGGACAGGGGGAGTCTCTATGACTTGAAGAATGCAGTCTTAAGCATTTATACTAGGTCCCAATAAAGTTTGCTTCTAAGCAGGAAAAAGGATAGCAAATAAAATGTGAACACCATCATCAGGTCTATTGATTGACTTTGCAGTTCCTCTTTCATTTGGTTAAAGGGAAGGCAGGGATATTTTGGGGGGGATCTTTGAAACAAGATGTATGAGGAAATGGTCAAGTGTAGCCTTCTTCTGTCCTCTTTTTCCCTTTCCTTTCCCCCCTCATTTTAAAGAAGTGTGAGAGGTTATGAACACACACACATAGGTACATTCCATTAAAACAGTGACGTGTTCCATTTCTTCTTTTCATGAATTCTTAATATATTGTTTAGTCGATTAAGTATATGTATCAAATCATTTCCAATTTACACTGTTCCTTGCCAGGGGTTTCCTCTGTATACAGACCAATCAAAAGTACAGCAAACCCCTGCCACAATACACTTCATACAGTACGGCCTCAGTATATTGCAGGGGGTTTTTTTCTTCTTCAGAGAAGCACACTTCTAAAGAGAGCTTTTTAACCGCCTCCTGACAACTGCAGCCCCAGATCTCTTTGATGAGGTGTCAGGAAGGGGTTAAAAGCCTCTCTTTGGAAGTGCACACCAGCAGGAGCAGCCCCAGGTCTGTCTGCTAAGGTGTCAGGAGGGGGTTAAAAGCCTCTCTTTGGAAGGGGACACCAGCAGGAGCAGCCCAGTTTGCTGAGGTGTCTGCATTTCACTGATTTTCCTTCATCACAGGCAGGTCAGGCACTCAGCTCCTGCAATAAATGGAGGAGAACTGTAGTGCTGTATAGAGGTAGAGCCAGAAGCAGGAGCCCGGCAAGGACTAGAGGCCAGTTTGTTTGTTTGTTTGTCCATTTGTCTGTCTGCATTCTGCATGTTTGCATTTTTGCTGAGGCATACTAGAACTCCAATGGTTAAAGGTTGTTTGCATTCTGAGTTGTAACAATATATTTTTGGAGAAGGTAGCCGTGTCAGGGCGCTTTTACATGACCCCTAAAATCCGAGGCAAAGGGCTCCCAGATCTGGAGCTTAAAAATGTTTTCCCACCAGCTCTGGACTTTAAAAAAATTAAGTACGACCATGCCCACCTAAGTGCGTCCCAGCGCACTTTTCAAGTACCTGGCCTCCAGGAGGTAAAAAAAATCTTCCAATGCGGATTGTAAAGTTGTGAATGCCGGGCTCCCTCGCCTTCTGTTTATTTTTTTGTCCCTGCCACCCCTTTAAGAGACAGGAATCACTACGGGGCTGCTCGAGGCTGCTTCGACTGGTAGACGGAGGTGAGCCTGCATTTTTCTCCCTTTTTTTCTCCCTCCCCTCATGCAGACAGGAACAATGGAGTGCGGAGGGGTGGGAACACAGGAAGAGTGACAAATCCCCACGATCTCTTATCCGAATTTAAGCTGACACCGGATTTTAGAGGTCCTGTAAAAGCGCCCTTAGTCTGTGCAAGAATTCCAGGCAAAAATAAAAGAAAAATAAAGCAAAACAAAAGACAAAAGACAAAAAAGTGGCACCTTAAAGGCTTTCATATTTTAATGTAACGTTTCATGGATACGTCCACTTCGTCAGACATATAGCAGCAGAATGAAGTGTACAATAGAATATGTAATGAAATATACATTTCATATCAAATATTCATTGGCTGTTGTAGGTAAGTATATTTGCATGCAAGGTCTGTGGTAAAAATTCCTAAAGAGACAGAAAACAGGCACCAGATCTGGGTGATGGTGGGGAGGGGAACAGAGGGGAAAGAGGCAGAAGGGGAGTTCATTTAAGGTTGAGGGAGTGGGAAAGTTTAAGAGATGATGGAAGGAAGCGGTGAAGAAGGCCAATTCCATGCTAGGGATTATCAAAAAGGGGATTGAAAATAAAACAGCCAACATTATAATGCCATTATACAAAACAATAGTAAGGCCCCACCTGGAGTATTGTGTACAATTCTGGTCACCGCATCTCAAGAAAGACATAGTGGAACTGGAAAAGGTGCAGAAGAGAGCGACTAAAATGATTACTGGGCTGGGGCACCTCCCTTATGAGGAAAGGCTAAAACATTTGGGGCTCTTTAGTCTGGAAAAAAGGCGCCTGAGGGGGAATATGATTGAGACATACAAAATAATGCAGGGCATGAGTAAAGTGGATAGAGGGAAGCTCTTCTCCCTCTCACAAAATACAGAACTAGGGGACATCCACTCAAATTGAGGGCTGGGAGAGTAAGAACAGACAAAAGAAAATATTTTTTCACCCAGCGCGTTGTTAGTCTATGGAACTCCCTGCCACAGGATGTGGTGATGGCATCTGGCTTGGATGCCTTCAAAAAGGGATTGGACAGATTCCTGGAGGAAAAGTCCATCACGGGTTACAAACCATGATGGAGATGTGTAATTCCCCAGGCTTAAAACCAGGGTACTTCAAGGGCCAGATGCAGGGGAGTGCTATTAGGAGACAGATATCTAGTCTCATGCGCTCCCAAACGCATCTGGTGGGTTTGTTGGTAATGGACAAAAGAAAGAGACAAAGGAAAAAACAATGGTTGTGCAGAAGCGTTACATTTAATGAGCTGTTGGATGTAGGCACATTTGCAAGCAATCAAAGACTTGCTTGTATGTGGGAGGACATCTGGTGTAGTTTTAGGGGAACAGAGCCCTGTTTATAGGAACTTCTCTGAGAAATAACAGTGGTGTGGTTGCCTCTTGCATTAAACCAGCCCTGGAGCCAAATAAGTCATGTGGTGGATCAGTCCTGGGTATGGCAGAGCCCACTGGGTTTGATGCTGTTGAGAGGTTGTTTTTTTATTACTCTCCTTATTTGTCAGCACTGTTATTATTCCATTATATACAGCCCACCAAATGTTGGATGATGAAGATGATAATGAAAATTGAAGCTATTTTATAGTTGGAGATATGTAGGAGGACATGTACAGATGTTCATAATATTATTTTCATTTCTATGCTATTCTGTTGTAGACCATATTTCTAAGTTAATGTGCTTTGCATCATTACAGCAGAAGCAACTTTTATTCTTCTAATTCTCATAGCCCTAAAAGTAGGTTTAACATGGAAAATCATACATGCCAGAGTACGTCCTTTCTTTTCTCTTCTTTTAAAATTAGAGGTCCAAGCCAATCCTCTCTCTTTAAATTTAAATAAAAGAGTTTTTTTGGGGGGTAAAAGCCAGATCTTACAGTATCATCTTGGGGTATTTGTACATGACCCCTAAACTCCGCCGCAAATGGCTCCCAGCTCCGGAGCTTAAAATTGTTTCCCCACCAGCTCCGGAGTTTACAGATAATTAAGTGCGACCATGCCCACCTAAGCGCGTCCCAGCACACTTTTCAGGTACCTGCCCTCCGGAGGTGAAAGTTCCTGTTTGTTCTTTTTTTGCCCCCCGCCCCTTTAAGAGATCTGAATGCAGTGCCGGGACGGCAGAACGGAGGTGAGCGGCATTCTTTTCTTCCTTTTTCTCTCCCTCCCCTCACACAGCCAGCAGCCAGGAGTGCGGAGGGGGTGGGAACACAGGAACAGTGACAAACCCCTAAGATCTCGGGTCCAAATTTAAGTGGCCAGCGGATCTTAGGGGTCATGTGAAAAAGAGCTTGATTTCATATGATTTTAGCATGGGATCTTTTCCAACCACCACAAGATCATCCTTCACACTGATATATCTAACAGCCCATCTCTTCCCAGACAGATCACTATATCTTACTGTTACATCATCCATTCCTAGGTCCCACCTCTCTGTATACAGACTGCAGTTTCTAGCCTGCTGTCAGGAAGGACCCACACAAGCAGCAGCAGCAGCAGCCTCTGCTGTTATAAAGGGACGTGGCTGAACAGGTAAGAGACCGATTCCCCATTGTGAGTCCTCCAGATGGCCTTGGTCAGGATCATGGAGATGTCAATCACCTGGATTTTAGGGCACTGTTTCATTTTTTCCTCTTGGGGGATGGTGTTTGAGACAACCACAGCCTCAAAGCAGGCACTGCTGATTCAAGAAATAGCTGGCCCAGAGAAGATCCTGTGGGTGAGGATGGCATAAACTTTGATGGCTCCAGCAGAGACCAGCTTGTCTGCCACATGGCAGATGGTGCCCCAGGTGTTCACCATGTCATCCACAAGGATGGCCACCCTGTCCTTCACGTCTCCCACTACCACCATGCCCTAACTCCTTAGGGCAGTATTGGTATGTCCTGATAAGGAAAGATGAAACATTTCATTTCCAAAGTAGAAAATAGTGTTTTATTACTTGACAGAATGCTTGTTTGTGTTTTGTTTCATTTTATAATGTTTCATAATCTTATAAAAGGATGAAGGAGCATGTTGAGGGGAGCTGTTTGCTGCAAGAGAAATTGTGAACTGGCATGTAGCAGCAACACTTTTCATCTTAGCAAAGCTGGTGGTTCCGTAGCAAAGTCAGCAGATCAAAGCCCTATGAGACATCTCAAAGCCATGAAAGTCTTAGCAGCAGTTGATGCTTGCAGTAATGAAACAAGGAGCTAAAAGGCAGGCACTTCAAGCAAAAGTGGGGATTTTCCAGCTGAAAACCAGTTGAAAACCCAGCAGGCTTCCAGCAACCCAGGAAAGCCCTCAAAGGCAGCAGGAACAGTCTGGAAACCAATCCAGTGCAACAATACATCAAGTACATACCAGCTTAAAATAGCTGTACATGCTCACTTGTGACTAGATAAGTCTACTCAACACTCTTAAAGTTCAAGGGAAAATTCCCTCCCTAAATTGATCCCCTCCTTCTGATATTGTCTTCCCCATTGCCCTTGGGGTGTAAGCTCCTTAGGGGCACGGACTGTTGCCTATCTTGCCTTTGTAAGTCTGTACAGCACCATGGATGGAATAAGTCCTTTTGCCCAAGACTTCTTGACAACTCAACAGCTGGGATCATAAAAGGATAAGTTATCTTTTATGCACACAGGCATACTGCAATTATTACGAACTAATGGCTTATCTATTGAACATCTGCTACAATGTGTAGAAGTCAGAAATGTGAAAAATACTATTAAACCATCAACTCATCTCCCAGCAACTGAGGAGATCAATTCCAGACAATGGATCCAAAGCTAGATTAATAGGCTGGTGACGGGATTCGCAGACACAGAGTAGTAACATTCATGGAATGCATATTCACCTTCCCATGATCTGCCTTCATGGTTGTCCAGGGAGCTCCGTATGGGTGTTACTTGGTTTTTATGTCAGTCACTACAATTTTCTCTTCCACATATGCTTTCAGAGGGTTGGTTGTGTTCTAGCTTTTTGTTTGTTTTTGTTTTTGTTTTTTGTCCCAGAAGAAGGGAACAGTAACCCACTTCTGAGTTCAGCCGGTATAGCTAGAAAAACCTGAACAAAGTTGCCTCAAGTCAGAACTGACTTTGGGCGCTTTTACATGACCCCTAAAATCCGAGGCAAAGGGCTCCCAGATCCTGAGCTTTAAAATGTTTTCCCACCAGCTCTGGACTTTAAAAAAAATTAAGTACGACCACGCCCACCTAAGCGCGTCCCAGCACACTTTTCAAGTACCTGGCCTCCAGGAGGTTAAAAAATCTTCCGACGTGCATTGTAAAGTTGTGAATGCCGGGCTCCCTCACCTTCTGTTTGTTTGTTTTTTGTCCCTGCCGCCCCTTTAAGAGACAGGAATCACTACAGGACGGCTCGGGGCTGCTGACCAGCAGACGGAGGTGAGCCTGCAGTTTTCTCTCTCTTTTTTTCTCCTTCCCCTCATGCAGACAGGAACAATGCAGTGCGGAGGGGTGGGAACACAGGAAGAGCTACAAGCCCCCACGATATCTGGTCCGAATTTAAGTTGCCTCCAGATATTAGGGGTCATGTAAAAGCGCCCTTTATGTCACTCACTCTGTCACTCGCTCACTCACTCAATCAGTCAGCCAGTCAGTCAACCAGGAGAACAAGGAAGTTCATACCCATATCACAGAAGACACAGGTGTGGCAGATTTGTTACACAGACAAATTGGAGCAGGATTTGCTTCACTTAAGTGGCTGAACTCAAAGTCATTCATTCAGCTTTGCTGTCTACATGCTCATTTGAATCCGTACAGCCACATAGTGCTGTATGGCTTTTGTGCCATACAGCACTATGTGGCTTCTCTCACACACACACACCTTAGAGGCTTCTATTTTTTTTCCTTCCCAGAAAGATTCAAAAGGTCCCCCCCCCCCGGATATGTGTTAAAATGGGATGGACTGCCTGTAGATGGGGGTGGGGAAGAGCAGAAGGAGAGGTGCCAACAATAAAAAAGAGAGGTAAAATGAAAGAGAGAGAGCAATGAAAGGAAGTGGGGGAGTGGTGTCTGTGTGTGCATGCAAGGGAGGGGAGATGGTGTGAAATGGGGTGGAAAAGAAGCTCCAACTGGACTCAGTGCCTCTGCTACCTTTATTACATGTGGAGAGGCTTCAGGAAGGCACCTGACCAACATCTTGTTTACCTACCTACCTACATGAATGTGTGGATAGTATATGTGTGTGTGTGTGTTTCTGTCTGAGGGAAGGCATGTGAAAAAGGAGCAGAGCAGGGTCCATTAAGTGCAGGATTGGATTCACAAGAAGAAGAAAGAGAGAAACACTGACATAAAAGGGGCCAGGAATGGAAGCCACCAGTGGCATCCATCTTGCCAAGTAAACTTTGGCGATTACTTCATGTCCGTTTTTGTCTCTGTAAGTGTTGCACTTCAGACAGGTCAAAACAAATCTTACTTCATGTCCATTGCGTAACAGCTGAAATTTGTCTCGACCACGCCCCCGGAGTGGGATCAGAGCATGACAATACTGTACCTGGAGCTAGGTTGGGTTATTCTCTTGTCACCATTTGTTCCCGGTTCCTGTTCCAAGACAAGGGACCGTGTGGTAACAACTGACACGCAACAACCAGTGTCCTCCTAGTGGTCAGCAGCTGAAGCGGCATTCAACATTAGTTTCCCTATGGGAAACACCATGTAGTGAAAATGTTTATTAAAAAAGTACTGAAAATTCAGTAGCATTAATGTGTAAATCCCAGAAGACCAGTAAACTGAAATATCGAAAAAGTTTTATTTACGATATTTTAGAAAAGGGTTAAGAAAGCAAGACAAATTCAGAATTTGTCACAGAAGAAGACTGTGAAGTAACAATTGTCATGATACAAGTTATCATGACTGTGAGAAAATGGGAACAGGGACTAAACAGGGACAGAACCACGTGATCGTGACCAACGCTGTCACAGTACAAAACTAATTGCAGAACAAGGAAGGACGTGAAGTAACCATCTTTTAAGAACTCTTTCCTGGCAAAATAAATCCCTTGCCATACATGGACTTTTGAGCCTGCTTTGATAAAGAGGGCTTGCCCTCAAAAGCTAAGCAATTTTTGTGTTATATTTCTAGCAGCCTATGAAGGTATCACCCATAGTCTAGTCTTGCTTTTGAAAAATGAAGCTATTCTTCACGACTTTTCCAAAAGAGAGAGAGAGAGAAGAAGAAGAAGAAGAAGAAGAAGAAGAAGAAGAAGAAGAAGAAG
>JAHTLZ010003526.1:69572868-69600306 GCA_023846285.1 Phrynocephalus versicolor
GGGGGGGTCTTTGCTTTAGAAATATATACATGCTAAAAGTCAACATTAATGCTGCCCTTTGGATGATTAATTGTGTGACATACTGTTCTCCCTTCTCCAATGTATTTATGGTGGTTTCCAGGAATGTAGCTGGTTCAAATAAACATTTAGATTTCTGAAGATGACTCTTTAAGAATATAAAAATGTGCAATAGGTTCTTTGACGACTGCTTCTCCTCCTCTGGTGATATTAATTATTCATTTGGTTGTTTCCCAGTCCAAGACTAGATCTAAATATTTACATTGTGAATGGCTTGTGTACAAACAGAGTTTCCTGAAGGGAATTCAATCTCTGAGTTTGTTAGTGTGCCCCTCCCCCCCACACACTTTAACAGATGCATGACTCATTGAAGCTATGAGTAGCCACCTGCATAAACTGGAAGGATCAGATGGAAAACGTGCTTTGTTGGTGATTGCATTTGCATAAACTAAATCTTCATAAGACTTCAAATACAGATGGAGGTTATCATTAGGTTCTATTTCTTTGCATTACTGGACTATAATGCTTTAGCTGATGGCAGGTCAAGCTTCATTCCTTCTTCTTCTCCATAATTTCAGACAGAACAAAGGGACAACATGAAAGCTAACTGGACTGGAGATCTTTGGAGATCTGGACTGGAGATCTAATGCAGTCCAGAATATTAGATTAGATGTTTTCCACCCATGATCAAGAAGTGCTAGGCCAGTATATTCCAGAGAACTGGCTCAGCCTCACTCCTCTAAAAGACAACTTTGCACATTTTTCTCTGAATGTTCGCTGTTATTGTTTCGTGCTGGCTAACATTCCACATCTACAATACTCAGAATGACATTAGGTCTAAGGCATGGTGGAGTGTCCAAAAGGTGTCTAACCAGGAGAATTGTGGTTGCCACCATTTGCCATGGCACCAAAACAAAAAACAAACAAAAAGTAGGCAAAAGGAAAGAGTTGTGCTATGGCCACTGCTAATGGTGAGTCCCACCCTGATTCCTCTTGAAATATTGTTTGAGAATTTCACGTCACACTTAGGAGATTCAGTGAAGATGGTCCCTCAGTCTCTCCCCCTACAAATAGAGAAAGGAATCTCAAAAGATCATTTGTACATTGATTTAATGACCCAAGGCACTAAAAGAAAAGGAGCCCCTATCAAACAATGAGCATAGACACTATTTTCAGAAGTAGTGCATATTAAGTACACATTTTGATAGAAATATGCACATCTAAATATACAGGATAATGCGGAACATCACATTTATGCGAGCTATTTTTCTTCTTTTACATGAGTTATTTTTAAAAGCCCAGATCACTACAGCAATGCAACATGTGAAAGGAACCCAAAGGAAGAGAAACAGAGTCCCTTCAAACTTATCTGTGAGGTAGTGAGACCTTTGTGTTATTAGAAACCGTTGGGCCTACAGCAGTGCACCTGGCTGGGAGGGATTGCGGGGGGTGGGTGGAGAAAGAACACTCACTAGAATGCCTTTAGGGGTCCCCTGTGTGCCCAAGAGCTTTGTGTAGATGGGTGTGTGTGTGTTTGCAATATGCCTTGCGTTAAAAAGAAAGTATCCCACAAACACATGTTCAAGTTGCCCATACATATCCAAATGATGGCAAACATCTATTTGTAACAACTCAGAGAGGAGCCAAGGTTTCAACAAAGTACTTAATTGGCTCCTTGAAGCCTCACCATGGATGAGCTGTTTTTCCTTTTGTGGTAACTTTTAGTAAAACCGTATGGTGTAATGAGGAGAAGAATGATGAATGTACTGAAGGATGGCTTCCTGTTCTAAATGACTTTATGAACCTCCTGGGATTTCCCCCTCCTCCCCTTTTCTACATCTGGTAGATGGTGATTAATGCGAGATAATCAAATTAGAAATCATTCAGACAGCAAAGAGGTCTAGTGGCCACAAAATGGTCCGTGGCTTACAATGAGATTAGAAGTCTCGATGTGTAAATCACAACCAATTCTAATACAGTCCAGATGTATGACTTTGGATAGGTCACACTGAGGAAGATGCAAGAGAAGATTAGCAAATAACCAAGTGACTCGAAATAATGAAATACGATCCAGCCTGCATTCAAAATAACCAGTCAAGGCTGTACCTATCGTGAATAAAGTCAGAACAGCCATAAAAAAAATTCTGGCTCCCTGTGAAGGCTATGGAAAGTTGCCCACAGATCTTTTGCTTGAAAGTTAAATATAAAAAACCCTAATTCACAATTATTCAATTATTCCTCTCACTGTTCAAACTAGCGATGATTGCCAATTAAACATTGCAAGCCATAGGGGTCTAGTTTCCGATGGTAATTTATGTTCTTAGGTTGGCTGTGCATAATCTGATCAAACCTGAAAGGAGAGGAGTCATTCTCCTCTGAGCAGTCAGTCCAATTCACCTGCTTTGAAGACTGCTTGGTAGCACAATATCTAAGGTTATAAATCAGGTTAAACACATGAACATATTTAACAACATATTTGTTTATCATACCCATTTATCTATAATAATTGCTTTGGGGTAGCACTGAGAAATGTCCAAATTAATGTGTCCTTATTCCCGTTGTTCTACCTCATGCTTATTTCTCTACTTTACTGCACTGTATTGTAAAGAAATCCAGCCATGCTCTAGTTAAATTTTCCACTCTAAAGGTGGTAATCTGGTAACTAGAGATGGGCACGAATCAAAAAAAGGTCTTTCAGTTTTTCATTTTTCATTGAGAGGTCCGTTTCAGTTTGTTTCCATTTTTTGTGAATTTTTGGAAAAATTTCGTTTTCGGTTTTCATTTTTTCATTTTCCATTTCTACCCGCTTTTTGCATGATTTTTAAAGCATTTCTGTGTCTGGGCATCCCCCAACGCCCCAGACCAGAGGGAAAACCCTAAAAAAAATGATGCTGGCAGAGACACAGTATAGACTACGTACATAGGGAGGGTGCAAAGGCAGCGGCGGGCATTGCCCAGGGTTCAAGGCAGCCACAGAGTGACTGCACTGCGGGGCAGGGGAGGGTACTCACTGAGAGATATGCATGCATGCACACAGGGAGGCTGCAGGACTGAAGCTAGATTCGCAGAGACAGCAATCCCACCCCAACTCCCATCGAAGACTGCAAGGAGGACGGGGGCTGCCAGAGCTTTTTATGCCCTCTGTGGCTGCCAGACCTGCCCAGTCTGCAACCTTGGCATGCTATTGGTTAAACATGATCCCATCACATGGCTTGCCTCCATTTTGTGGTGGCGACATCCATTTTGTCATCCTTAAAGGGAAAAGAAAAATACATCATGATGGGAGAAGACAAAAACAAACGTTTTAAGGACCCCAACCCCCTGGTAGGTAATAATTTCAAATAATTATCGCATTATCGCTGCATTTTTAAGGATGTCCAGGGTGGTTTAATACCCAAGAAATCAATATTAGGCATCTGGGAGCCATTTTGGGTCGAAGTCCCCTAACTCCCCTTAAAGGAAAAAAATACAGCGATCTGAGAAAAGACATAAATGCACGTTTTAAGGACCCCCCCCCCCGGTAGGTATTATCAGACAGTATAAATAATTATCGCTGCGTTTTTATGGATGTCCAGGGCGTTTTTAAACATTTAAAACAGCTCATTTCATTGTGTGTTGCCATTAATGAAAATGAAATGTAACGAACCCAATTTTTGTGGTTCTGTTCATTTCGTTCCATTTTCATCACAATTTTCGTTAGTCGTTTCATTACGTAACGGAACAAATAACTAATAACGGAAATGAAAAAAGTTCATTTCGTGCTCATCTCTACTGGTAACCCCAGCTTTAAAAGTCATCTCAGGGAGGGTGATCTTGCAAATGCAATTTGGAATCGAGATCTGGGGTATAGTCCAGAATAATTTACTCCATCTTGAAGTAGAACAGAATAAGTTCCTGAGACCTATCCTCATGGTACTCCAGGGGACTCCCGCAGCCTTCCTCAGAATGGAAACCGGTGTGTCCATAAAAGCTAGGGCAGCCCTAACTATATTCTCCTATTATAAGAGGGCAATGGACATGCCCAATCACTGTCTTCCTACTACACACTGCTTAGTAGAGCAGTGGAACAGTGGTGGCTGGGCCAAACTTCATTAAAATCCAAATCCCTCTCCACAGATAACTTTGTTTTCTCTGGAGTTAAAAGCGTGCTGAGGGGCTGAATCTACAAATGGAATAAGGAACAGATTTAGCCACATTATATTCCTTAAACTTCTCTCATTGGTATCACTTGTTGAAAACAAACCATTCAAGAGCACTTTACTTACATACACTCACCTTTGCCCCCTTGAGAACTGCATTCACGGAACTCTGTTTCCAAATCAGGACAACAGCTATTTTAGATGGTAGATATAAGAATATTATGAGGCATCTAAGGCTTTGTATTTGCAAAGCAGGTGAGATAGAAGATGTTGTTCATCACTTACTCTACTGCCAGCCTTATGAAAACCCTAGGGGAAAATTCTTGGAAAACATCTCGGATACCGCATAGATGGAGAGCCCTCAGGCAAAAGTGGACAGGGTGCTTTCGGACTGTGACCCGCATGTTATCTATGGAATAGTGATGTTTGCTAAAGCTGCCAGAAACATTTGCGCTAATTTTCTGAGAGCCATTGCTGTAAACTGTGCAGGGGACTCCTTGGTATGAAGGGGCACCTATACCTGTTTTTCTTTTTGTCTCTCCCCCCCCCCATAAAGGTGGCCATATGCTAGACCTTCCCATGGATAAGTCCCTTATTTTATGTTTGTGATATTATTTGATTTTATCTGATTATATTTGTAACTTTACCCATTGTGATGGCTTTTAGCCAATAAAATGAGCAATAAATTTCACTATATTGTACTGTATTGTACTCATCATATTTTATTGCTTTTATCTTCTGCCCTTGCCCCACAACTTGGACATATGCTAATCATGATCTAGTATTTTTTAAAGGGAAATACCATTTTAAAAAATTATTAGAAGTCCCCCTTTCTTCCTTGATAGAGATATTATTTTGGTCCCTTTTCAATCTGATATTTTCTGACATTATTTATTTATTTATTTATTTTTATATTTATATACCGCACCAATTTCCCAAAGGGAACTCTGGGCGGTTCACATAAAAAGCACAGGAAATCCACAAGATAATAAAAAAGATTTTAAAAAGATTAACAACAATTAAAAGAAAGTAAAAAAGTAATTGGCAAGGGGCATAGGACTAATAATAGATGCAAATTAGGGGGGTAAAACGTGATACAAACCCTAGTGATTGCCGAAGGCATCCCTAAACAGACATAACTGCTATAGTATTCCATTGAAAACTAAGAGTGAAGGCAGGGGCCATAAGTCCATTAGGCATCAGCATCAGTGGGGGACAGGGGGATTCCCACCAAAATTATGTTGCCTGAGTCAATGGTTCCCAACTTTGGGTGCCCAGATGTTCTTGGACTACAGCTGCCAGAAATCCTGGCCAGCAGAGCTAGCAATAAAGGCTTCTGAAAGTTTTGGCCAAAACATCTGGGAACCCAAGGTTGGGAACCACTGACCAAGAGCCTTATTCAGGTATTATAGATGTAGGCAAGAAGTGACTGGTCCAGACCATTCCTCTTTGCCTCCGCTCCCATCACCTTCCTATACTCGGGAATGAGGGTGGGGAGTCACATGTTTGCAGAAGCATTATTCCAGGCCAGAGAAGATTGTTTCGCCAGGTTAATCTCATCTCTTGTTTCACGTTTCACCACATTTTGCTTCACAATTTATATATAGTGAGGGGATCATCTTTATACTGTAATGATTTCATAACTGAGATGGGGCATGATCTCTGCCCACATTTTGGGGGTGCAGAATCACCCTGCTCTCTTCATGAGCCACCTAGGCCTTTCCTTCCCAGTCACATTCTTCTGACTTAACTGCAGTCTCCAATTTGGTTGGGGATGGAACCCAATTGTTGAAAATCTTTACTTTTCATTTCTTCATCATCATCATCACAGTTATCTACTGCCGTTGTTCTTTTTATCTTCATTTGTAATCCTGCTTTTGTAGAGAATAAAATACACCTTTGTCTGACACCTTTACTAATGGGAAGCCGTTCTGCTTCTCCATATTCTTAACGTTAACCTCTATTAAAGCAAATACTGTACTTCAGAAACTGTCTCTATACTTTCCCATATCTCAAAAACATGAGAAATAGCAGTTTCTGAAATTATGAAGCTACATTTCTGGCCTGGATTTTTTTAAAAAAAGCCTATTCTCCTTAACCCTAAAGCATTCAGAAAATGTTTGAAGAGTGAGAGTCACCACCACCCCTAGCCACCCTCATTTCTTTCTTCACATCACAAGCAATAGTATGAAGAGTCTCTCCACACAATTGGGATTTTTTTTCTGGGTTCTCAGTGGAATGGAAATGCCAAGGTTCTGTAGATATCAGAAGTTTTCCTTTTTGGGAGACAGTTTCCAGATAACCCCTTCCAGACGGTCTCAATGGCATCATTCTGCTCACCTTACTATTGTCTCCAGGCTCGCAACAGAGGACAATGCGATAATTCCTCTTTCTCCATTTCACGAGGTCCTATCTTTATCACAGTAACTAAATAGCTAAGAATCACAGTACTGTAAATAGTAGTGACTTTAACTTACTGTCATAATGTAGTATCATTTTATCATCATCATTGGGGAAAGGAATTAGCTATAAATAGCTACTTATTTCTAACTAGTTTCTTCTAAGATCAGATCTTGCCTTAGATAATACTTTAAAGAACAACGAAGCACTGTAGCCTATCAATGCGAAAGAAACTAACTAAAAGAACAGAAAGGTCTAATAAAAAACAGAAAGCTCTCCTATAAAAATTCACTGCTCTTTATACCAAGTTCTTTGATTTGAGTTCCAGACATATGTCTCAGGTTGTGACTACACTTTCTGTGATTCGATTTGCAACCTGTATAACACAGGAGCTACCGACTGATTTGGGAGTTCAGTGTTCAGTGTGATGGGATTCACATTTTGGCCTATAGGCTTTAGTCCTTTCATATTCTGCTGTCAAGACTCTTGGTTTTGAAAGCTTTGTACAGTGTTCCAGGAGAAGTGGCAGTGCTCCAAAGTTTTTCTAAACATGTAACAAAATACTGTACCCTACACCACAGGAATGTCTTTCATTTTGGGATTGTTTCAGTTTAATTCATCATTTTAAAAACATTTCATTTGCAGGTGTTCTAGTATAAACTAATATAATCAATCCTAGTGACAAGTTGACATGGTGATCTAATGCTAATTTCATATATGTTAAAATATGGAGGACAATTGGAGGGAAGAAGGAGGGCATTCTTGCAACCCATCGTGCCCTAACGGTCTACATCACCCTTAAGCAGGTTATCCCATTCAAAGACTGAATTGGCATTTGCATTATGTGATCAGGGAAAAATAGTTTGAATCAGCCCATACTATAACAGCAGCAAATCCTCTAGAATTTGATCATGTAGTTGCGCCTTCAGTTACAACCCTGGAGAAATACAGCAGACCAATAAAAAGAAGTCAAATGAAGTTGCTAATTTATAGCTTCAGTCTCAGACATTAGCATGCATCAGGTAGTTTCAAGAGCATTGGATGACATGAAAAGAAAGAGCTTAGATAATATATTGCAGCATCCTGGTTCGAAGCAACACAGCTTTGTATGAATGTGTACCTAAGTTGATGTTAACTAGATGGGTACATGATGGCACATGTATCATTTACAGGGCTGCTGGAGAAAAATAATGGATATTGTGGGAAGAAATGCTGCTAATAAATGGCTAAAACTCGGGTTGGTAATGGGTTGTGATTGGAGTGTTGAATTAAATGCCTTTTACTACTTTGGGCACCATTTTAGAAGTGCACCCACCTTCACCTCTTTCTCATATGGCCTGTTTCAGCTAATCTGCATCTTAATCAAACTGTCTTCACAATTAAATAGTACAGCGTTTTCTGTAGCAAAGCAACTGCTTAGCATTGATGCTAAGCATTACCAGTCATTATCAGAAACAGTGTTTCGGTCCAATAAAAATACAACAGCAATATTAAGAGCATCAGTAAACAACCATGTCAAGTCAGCAAGAGGCTGTCTACTGTGTCAGTAGGATCACTACAAAAGCGGGATTCTTGTAGGGTCTAACAGGAGGATTCAATCAGGCTGCCAGCACTCATCTACTGCCAGCCACTTGAATTCATAAGTGGCTCCAACTGATAAAAATCCCAAACAATCTAGGGCAGTTGTTATGGCCTAACCATAACATCTGGCTCCACATAGTTCCAGCCACTCTCACCACTATGTCTAATGCATGTCTGACTCGATTTTTTTTTGTTTAGGTGTCCATATTTTTTTTTAGTGAGTGAAGACTGGAAGATGGAGTGTAGGCGGATTTCTCTGCCCCCTCAAAAATATGTTTGCATGTTTGTCCATGTGTTTGAAGTTCTACTCATTGCTCAAACCCCTTTGGTTCAAGTATATTTAAGCTGTGTTTTTTTACATTTGTGGACTATAACCAGTTTTGAACATATAGTTTTAAAATGCCACCATTTTGCAAGCGGAACTGCGGCCATTCATCAATAGCCTGGTTCCACAAGTGAAATGGTATCCGGCTGCAAATGGCCTATAAGTTGCATAGTGAGCAGGGTCTCCTAGGAATGGGCAATATCTGTAAAGAATGTGGATTCCTTTTAAGTGGAGTCCTTCATCCCTAGAAAGTTCTATGAAATGAGAAAGAGAGAGAGAGAGAGAGAGAGAGAGAGAGAGAGATTGAGAGAGAGATCAGGGCTGTCCAACTTTGAACAGCCCACATGCTCCCCACCATCCACCATAGCCATCAAGTGTGGGTGTGTGCAACTGTGCACACATTTCCTGCTGCCTCTCCACACCCCCACACCCCAAGGTCCACGTTGCTGGTGGTGGCGGTGGCACCCCACCCATCCTCCCAGACCCACCACCACTCTGCGCACTGGCAGCCCACCCATCCAGGTCCCCCATGCTGTGTGCATGCACAGTCCTCGCCACTGCTCCTTGCCCCCACCCACCCCAAAGTCCACGGCACTGGTGGTGGCAGCAGCGAAGCCCCACCAGCCCACCTGCCCAACCAGGTCTCCCACACTGCATGTGCGCAGTCCCCACCACTGCTCCATGCTTTCTACCCCCAGGTCACCGGCTGCTGGGCTGCCCACCAAGGTCCGCAATGCTGATCGTGCACACTCCAGGCTGCTGCTCCCCCCACCCCCTAAGATATCTGGTGCTGGCAGTGGCAGCGGAGCCCCGGCTGCCCAGCCTCCCACCCACCAAGGTCTCCCATGCTACACACATACAATCCCTGTCACTGCTCTGCCCCCACCCCCCAAGGAAGCAGAGACTTGGCCACCCACCCACCCACCAAGCCCCCTGTGCAAAAAAAAAAAAAACCTGAAAATGGCAGTGGGTCTAGAGGCAGGCAGGGACCTGGTGGATGACCTACAAGGGCCCCGTGGTTGACCAGTCACCTGTGGTCAATGGATTGTGCAGGCCTGAGATAGATGATAGATAGATAGATAGATAGATAGATAGATAGATAGATAGATAGATAGATAGATAGATAGATAGATAGATAGATAGATAGATAGATAGATAGATAGATCTGAAGTATTAATGACTATATATGCAACTTTATTTTATTTTCATTCTTATCCTACTCTTTCCCATGAGAGTTAAACAATTCACATAAAAACACCTAACGACATGCTTCTAAAGCAAAGAATTAGACCCATCAGAAATGACAGATTTATTGGCTAGGGTAATATTTTCAACTACAGATGGGGGGCGAATTGAAAAATGAATTAAAGTTATTTTTGTTAAATTAGGCCATTTATCAAATTTGATTTACATTCATATAAGTGGAGTCCCTCAACGAATAACAATTGATGAATTTTAGCAATTTTTGATGTGTTAATTCATTGGGATATAAAATGCCCCCCAAAGGCACCTAGCGACACCAGATTTGGAGGGAAGCCTCCTGTAACTCTCCTCTGCAGTCCTTCAAGGTTTTGTGAATATTAGGTTTTAGACATCTGGGTCTTTTTAGGGATGCATAGCTAAAATGTCCAAATCCCAATCTTTACCAAATTTGAGGGTTTGTAGAGGAGAAGCAGAGGAAGCATCCATACAAATTTGGGGGCTCTACATGTCATGTGTGATTATTATAGCATTTTGAAGGAGAGATGAATCAATTCATTGTTTTTTCAGTTTGTCAACCCCGATGAATCACATGTTGACAAGGTTAGAGAAACAAACAATACATTTTGCGGGAAATGGAGGGTTCCATACAAAACTGCCATTTTGGCCAAGTGAAGTGATGCTTCTAATTCTGAAATTACAATATCTGAAATTACAGCATTGAACTGATGGTTTGTGGGGGATGAAGCCTGGTGATGCTTACTTGCCACGCATAGTTCTTTTTCTCATATACCAGTCTACCTTCCAGTAGGTAAAGGCTGACACATTAGAGGAACCACCAAATTTGAGACCCACACAACTTAACATCTTCAGAATATGGTGGGCTATAAATCTAAAATACTACTCCAATTTTCATTTCCCATTGGAACAAGGGAAATTATAAAGCCTTTTGAAACATGCATGAACTCCAACCCCAACCCCACCTTCCAAGAAAATGAATTACAAATTAAGCATTAGCAGACTTCGTCTGATGGACCCTCAGAGGAAGATTTGCCACCCACAAAATGAATTACTAGGCCAGACATAAATCGTGTATGTTCCAATAACGGCAATTGCTTCTTAACAAAAGCCTGATGTTTCCCAACCGAGAGTCTGTCCCGGCGAGTGTGTGAACCTACCAGATCTCAGAGGGTAACCCCTGTCTGAATAGAAGGCTGTTCAGCTTTGCCAGTAGCATGCCAGTGACCTGTGTTAATCAGACATGCCTGTTGATCAACAGCTATTTGAAATGTGATGCCTGAAAAACATGAATAGTCCTGTTTTCCAGCTGGCAGGGGGACATCTGGAAAATCTCTGCTCTCCTAGCTTTTCAGCTGCCCCACAATGACTCTACCTTGTAATAGAGAGGCTTAGTAGATTAGGTGTATGCATTCCTCATGTGACTTGCAATTCTTTGTTCTCTGCAGACCAACAGAAGAAACATGTTCATGCTGATGATCCTGTCAGCATTTGTTTTCTGACCATTCGAAAATCACCCTCAAAAGAGATGGAAAACATGGGGTAGAAAATGAATGATTCTTATGTGCCTTCCAAGGGAGGTGCAGCATGTGTCATTGCATCATGTAAGCAAAACATGTCATCCCTCTTTCTTCCCCAAAAGGTTCCCAAAGGTGTGCCAGACTGCCCTCATAAACCTTTGTCAGAAATAGATTGTTATTTTTATATTATTTAATTTGCCAAAGGTTGTGTTTTCCATGAGCAGATTGTTTTCTTATCTAATGCAGTTCACCAGAGGTTGTTCATGGATCTTGCAATTCAAAATAAAAAGTATTCCAAGGTCCCACTCAGCTTCCCAAGCCTTCTCAAGCCACATAATACATTTGTCAACAGCCATGGAAAGTCAATTCAGTCAAGTCCCAGCATAATAACATGGATCACAGAAACAAAATGACTTCACTTCCATGGGCCTGAGATTCCCATGTGGCATTTGTGGAAACTCACATTGAAATGAATCTGTCAGTCCTAATGAACCCAGAGTACTTCTGGTTTGTTATTGTGGTAGGAGCATCATGGCACAGTGGTTAAACTATACTATCACAGTCAACATTCTGATCATGGCCAGTGTTCAGTTCTAGCAGTTTACAGCTTCCATCCATCTGAGGTTGATAAAATGAGTATCCAGCTCAACCAAGAGGTGGGGGGTGGCAATGTATAGCCTGTATAATTAAGAAAAAATGTAAACTGCCCAGAGAGTGCTTTAAGCACTCTTGGGTGGAATATAATCAGCACACTTTGCTTTGCTTTTGTTTTAGTACATGCTGAAGCAAACTAGCAATTGCTACTTCTTTGAAAATTGCAAGAGTGGAATAGCTTGAGTACTGAAATAGAGACAGCAAGACTGAAGCAAGTGTCAAAGAAGAGTTCAGAGCTATAGAGATAAGAGAATAAATATAATAATAAATAAGCTCACCTGCACTATAGGTAAAATTATAAAAAGCTCTCAGCTCTGCATTTAAAAACAGAGCTCTCTCAAACAGCAACAGTCTCTTCACATCAGTCTGCCAGGGTAAGTATACAGGCATACAGCCCACTGTTTGGTCCACTGCAATGATTTTATTTATTTGTTTTTTTATTTACTTAATAGATTTCTATTCCATCCCCATTAATGTGAGGCACTATACTGGGCAGTTCACAAAACAGATAAAATTGAACAGAAAGCAGTAAATCAAACAATAAGAGTAAATGGCATATGACATCAAGCATTATGTAGGACAAAAAGATCAGGGAGTTGGGAATGTTTAGCCTTAGAAAAAGAAGACTTGAGAGGGGATATGATAAGTACATGTAAATATTTGAAAGGATGTCACATCGAAGAAGGAACTGGTTTATTTTCCATGCCTTCAGAGACTAGGACAATGGTCTCAAACTACAGGAAAAGACATTCAATTTAAACATTAGGAAGAATTTCATGACAGAGCTGTTTGGCAATAGAATATGCTGCCACAGAGGGTGGTGGAGTCTCTTTCTTTGGAGGTTTTTAAGCAAAGGCTGGATGGCCTTCTCTCAGGAGTCCTGTAATGGGGGTTCCTACATGATAGGGGGGTTGGACTAGATGCTGCTTGAGTTTTCTTCCAACTCTATGATTCTATGATTCTATAATTGTTTACATGGATCTATCACCTCATTGCACGACTTGTTGAGCTCTATGGCATGTAATGTTGGCCAACAGCTAAAGATGCCACATGTTGCCTTGGTGTCATGGAGATAAAGATGATGCAATGGACCTCCAGCCTCATGCGAAACAATCATGCACGCAAAGACACCTAATCTAAATACATAATCACACTAATCGCCAACAAGATGCATTAAACCCAACTGTGAATATATGAACATGTCTTGAGTACTGGCCAAAAAGGGTCTCATCCTGGAGGTCAGTGGATCCTGACCAAGGGGACAAGCAAAAGAGTGCTGGATAAACATCCTTGACAACAACATGGGTTTACCTGGACCAAGCCTGTGACCATGCAAAATGGAGAACAAAAACCAGAAAGTGGACCCTGCCTCCAAGTGGGGCAGACACTAAGAAAAAGAATCAATAAGACTAATAGTTTTTGTAAAATCACATCAGTTGACACATCACAATGCCCTAGGGATGGGCACCTTACAAAAAATGACACGCTGGTTTATCATTTTGTAACCTTATGAAACATTAGAAAATGAAACAAAACAGCAAACAGCATGTCATCAAGAAATGAAAAGAAACACCATTTTTTGTTTCTGAAGTGAAACAATTTGTTCTAGTGGTGAGAAGCCTCCTGATCCAGCTGTCTTAAGAATAGGTTTATTTTTAAACTGATTGGTTTTTTCCCCTTCCTTCCCTCCAATGCCCCAGCTGTTGAGCTAGCTTATCTATGATCTTGATCTGCCTTCAGCTAGCCAGGAGTTGAGCATTTTCCTTCCCTTCCTTGCTGGCTGTGACAGGTATGTAAGTTGATTTAAAGTTTAAACTGATTATTTTCCTTTCCTGATTAAGTATATATGTGAAAGCAAATTGATTGGAAGTTTTAAGGAGGGTCTTTGATTTAGGGCAGTGGGCTCCCTGTTAAATTTAAAAAAGGAAAGCTCCTATTATTTATAGCCTTACAAACCATTTCATTTCATGATGGAAATTCTTTTCAAAAATTTTATTAACAAAACAAAACAACATTATGACTGAAACAAAACAAAATGCTATATTTCTTTTTTATGCCCATCTCTACAAAGCCCCATTTTCTTCCAGGGCTAATTCACTTCTTAAGCTGGCAATCAAAAATGTATTTGTAAAAGCAAACCAGCCTGCCCCCCTAGCAGATGTTTGTCTGGGTCTTCTATATTTTTTATTTGGGTAGCTTCACTTTCTTTTGGTTCATCACCAGCATTCACTCCAAATGAAGCAAAGTGAGCTGACCCTACAGTGAGTTGCATATCTGGTTGCAAAGCCAAAGTTTGGGAGTTTGATTCCAAGCTGTGTCTCCGGGGATAAGAGCCAACCTGTGTGGCCTTGGACAAGCTACACAGGCCCAGGATGCCCCAGAAGAAGGAAACCACTACAGAGTATTTTCTACCTAGAAAACCCTGAAAAATGGATGCCATAAGTCAAAATGGATTTGACTGCACATATTCTCCACATTTCTGGGCCCTCTTCTCACCCAAGAGTTTTGTACAGGGGCCTATTCGCTTGGGGGTTTGCCCTAACTCTAGAACATACACAAAATGGAAATCCTTCCAAAATCTATTTCATTCTTTTGCTACAAATTACCACTAAGCCAGACTGACTCAGAAGATTATCTTTGCTGGACCACATTTTAAAAAAATGAAAAAAGAAAGAAAGAAATCTGGCTGCCTTTACAAGGAAATGAGCTAAGGCTCCACCACAAATACAATGGACTGAATCCAGTTTTTGGCTTTGGAAAGAAACTTCAGTAACATATTCAATTGGACACTCTTGGTTGGATATTTACATTTGTATTTGCCACCGTGGAGACCTTGAACAATCTGTGGACAGCATTACATTTCTCCTTAATGTTGTTATACACTTGCATTTCACTTTTGTATCATGCTGAACATCACATTTATTTTATTCTGTTTACTTCAATGGATGCCATCTGTGCAGATAGAAAAAATGAACTTCTAAAACTTGGAAAAGCAAGATTTATTTGATTCAGTCAGGGTTTTTTTTGCCCCTCACCATGTGACAGGGTGGCAGCCAATAAAAAGATGTACAGAATTACACAAACACATGCAAGTTGCTCTCTTACACCAATGTTCCTTTCACCAAGTCATAAGAACATAAGAACATAAGAAGAGCCATGCTGGATCAGGCCAAAGGCCCATCTAGTCCAGCTTCCTGTATCTCACAGTGGCCCCACCAGAAGCGTCTGGGAGCGCATGAGACTAGATATCTGTGTTCTGATACCATTCCCCTGCATCTGGCCCTTGAAGTACCCCGGTTTTAAGCCTGGAGATTGCACATCTCCATCATGGTTTGTAACCTGTGATGGACTTTTCCTCCAGGAATCTGTCCAATCCTCTTTTGAAGGCATCCAGACCAGGTGCCATCACCACATCCTGTGGCAGGGAGTTCCACAGACTAACAACACACTGGGTGAAAATATATTTTCTTTTGTCTGTTCTTACTTTCCCAGCCCTCAATTTGAGTGGATGTCCCCTAGTTCTGGTATTTTGTGAGAGAGAGAAGAGCTTCCCTCTATCCACTTTACTCATGCCCTGCATCATTTTGTATGTCTCAATCATATCCCCCCTCAGGCACCTTTTTTCCAGACTAAAGAGCCCCAAATGTTTTTGCCTTTTCTCATAAGGGAGGTCCCCCAGCCCAGTAATCATTTTAGTCGCTCTCTTTTGCACCTTTTCCAGTTCCACTATGTCTTTCTGAGATGCTGTGACCAGAATTGTACACAATACTCCAGGTGCTGCCTTACTATTGTTTTGTGTAATGGCATTATAATGTTGGCTGTTTTATTTTCAATCCCCCTTTTTGATAATCCCTAGCATGGAATTGGCCTTCTTCACCGCTGCCACACATTGGGTAGACACCTTCATGGAGTGTCCACCAACACACCAAGATTTCTTTCGTCATCCATCACAAATAACTCAGAGCCCATGAGTTGATAGATAAAGTTTTGATTTTTTGTCCTAATATGCATTACTTTACATTTGGCTATATTAAGACGCATTTGCAATTTCGCAACCCATTCCTCCAGTTTGGAGAGATCCTTCTGGAGCTCTTCACAATCTTCTCTGGTTTTTACCACACTGAAAAGTTTTGTGTCATATGCAAACATGGCCACCTCATTGCTTATCCCTGTTTCCAGGTCATTTATGAACAGATTGAAAAGCACCGGTCCCAGGACATATCCCTGGGTACACCGCTTTTCACTTCTCTCCATTGTGAAAATTTCCCATTGACACCTACTTTTTGTTTCCTGGATCTCAACCAGTTCTCAATACATAAGAGGACCTGCCCTCTTATCCCCTGACTGTGCAATTTTCTCATCAGCCTTTGGTCAGGGACAGTGTCAAAAGCCTTCTGAAAATCCAGATAGACTATATCAACCGGTTCACCCAAATCCACATGCCTGTTGACCTTTTCAAAAACTTCTAAAATATTTGTCAAACAAGACTTACCCTTACAGAAGCCATGCTGATTTTCTCTCAGCAATGTTTGTTCTTCTTTGTGTTTTAAGATTTTCTCTTGGATGAGGCTTTCCACCATCTTCCCTGGGACAGATGTTAGGCTAACGGGCCTGTAGTTTCCTGGTTCCCCCCTCCTTCCTTTTCAAAAAATTGCTGTGACATCCGCTATCCTCCAGTTCTTCGGCACTGTGGCCTACTTGCTTTTGTTGGCTATTTTCCATATTTAGCCCTACACATTTATTTATTTATTAATTTATTTAAATTATAGGCTGCCTTTCTCCCAATATGGAGACCCACATCCCACCAATAAAATTAATCTGGAAGGGAGAGGGGAAACAGAGTTACACCAAGATGACTATCTTATATTATGTTTCTTTTTGTGTCTGCTGGAAAGTGCCTCCTTACTTTCTGTAATTTACAGAGGCACTCTCTTCAAATATATTTGCATTTCAGTGCTAGTGTTTGATTTTCACTCCTCTTCCTTGGCCACTGATAAATAATGCTACGTATAGGGGCAATGTGTAGCCTGCATAATTAAACTGTAAACTGACCAGAGACTGTTTGAAGTGGTATGGGGTGGTATATAAGCAGAACACTTTGCTTTTGCTTTACATGTTTCAGCAGCATATGCCTGTGATACTATCCTGAGTGCATCAAACCTGTCTGCTTTTGCAACCTTAGTTAAACAGTAGAGATGGGCACAAAATGAAGAACAAAATGCTGCTTCATTGTTTTGTTAGGTAACAAATTACTTCATTACCTAACAAAATGGTAGGACACATTTTGTTTCATTTGGTAACTAAACATCATTTTCCCCTCTAGAAGGAAACAATTTGTCCTAGAGGAATCAATGGCAGGGGAGTTCAAGCTCTTCCCTGTACACCCCCCAAATTTGGAATGGTTTTGGAGTCAGGGAGCTGAGTTATGATGCTTCAAAGGGGGTGCCCCTTGGGAAAATTCTTTTTATTTGGATTCAGAGGCCATGGTGGAGCTTATCACTCACCCAATCAGCTTCTGACTCAATTAGAAAGATTTTTCCTAGGGGAACCCCCTTTGGAGCTTAATAACTCAGCCCCTGGCCCCCAAACCTTTCCAAATTTGCTTGAGAAGGTACCCCTGTCATTTGGGTCTTTTAGGACCCAGGGGACCATACTTTTTCTTTTCATTTTGTTTTGCATTGTAACGAAAGTACTTAAAATTGTTAGAAACAAAATGAAACGAAACTACTACAGAAACGAAACGAAATGAAATGAAACAGTATTTTTCAATTTTGTGTTCAACTCTAATCATCAGGATCTAGCCTGATTGTTATTTGAATGGGAAGCCACCAAAAATCTTTATTTAATCTAAGGGAAGCCACTGTCTGAGGCATGCAAACCAACAATCTGATTCAATGTAACTCAGCTTCCTGTTTCTAGATTCCTATGATTCTTTGTGCATGATACGAAGGTGACACAAATGATCAAACTAACACATGGATAGCATGGATCATCCCAGCCAACTGAATTTAAAGCTAGGCTTCCTATTTAACATGGCCCAAGTTTTGCTGGGCTTTAGGAATGATAGAAGGTGGTACAACTGTGTCCTTGTTTCAGCAGCAACAAGGTTTCTATGAATTGGGAGTGGGGTTGTTGAGGTTTGCCACAGCTCCCTCAGAATTATGTTGAGCTATGGTTTTATCCTCACCACAGAACACTCCTTTCTGGGGACTGCCACAGTGGAGCATGTGTGGTGGCTGGAGATGGAAGCCATTTTCCAAACAGAACTCAGATTGAGTTCTAGTAGTTTTTTCTGAAAATTGTCTTCTCACCGCCTTCTACTTCAGCATCCTGTTAATATGACTATAAAGGAAGGAACGTTTCTCTCCATCTAACATTAAACAACAGGCTAGGAAAATGAATCTGCGGTCAAAGATCATGGAACAACATTATGAAGATCAATGCAACCAAATGACTGTCATATAATATTTTAATTGGTATTTTTGCTGCGAATCTGTTCAGCTGCTTTGGAAGTACAGTTTCCAAAGAAAATGCTTAAGACAGAAAATATTTGCTGCAATTTTGTAATTATAGTGGACCATTGTATAACAAACGGTTTGTATAACATAAAATCTGTACACACACACGCACAAAAAAAAAAAAACATTCCGGAGATAGGGGAAAGTTGCTTAACAGAATCCCCTATGGGGTGAATCCATAAAACATAAAAATGTCCGCAATTAGGGATTACTCTGTTTTCAATGCACTCCTATAGGGAATTTGTATAAAGGAAAATTTGCTTAACATAATTTCATTTGGAATGGATTAATTCCTTTATACAAGGTACCACTGTATTATTTTTACCATACTGATGAATAACTGTTCCTGTATAATAAAGCCTAAATCTTGTTGAGAGTTCCAAGATACAGAATTTGGAAACTAAATATGGGTGTAAATTTTATCGATTCGGTGTCACTACTCTGAAATTATAAATCTTTGCCTATTTCAATCTCTCATGGGAGAATGAAAGCATTTCAGAGTTTTTCTTCCCTTCTGTCCCTTTTTGTGAAAATTCATGTATGTGAAGGATTTGGGGGGAAAGGTGTTATGCACATAAAGTCTGTCCTCCTTCCTTCCTTCCTTCCTTCCTTCCTTCCTTCCTTCCTTCCTTCCTACCTACCTACCTACCTACCTACCTACCTACCAACCAACCATCTGCCTGTCTGTCTGTCTCTTTGCTGAAACTTTAATCTACTCTAGCAATTGGATTTGGGCTGTAGTCAAATTGCTCTGTAGGGAGGTAGGCATCAGGGAAAATTCAAAATATGCCATTGTGGACCATTAAGAACTTAGTTTCTTGAACAAATGATAAAATAACTAGAGAGCATTATCTGTTGTGTGGAAGCTATTCCTTTTTAAAAGTGTGGGAGATGGGCATGGTTTCCAGTTAGTGACCATTATAATGGGGAGTTTCAAAAAAACATCAGCAATGTATTTCCAATGTCTGTAATGAGATTTCCATGCTGTCATTGCTGATCTGAGGGTGGGGGAATCTGAAGCCTGACTTGTCTCTGGAGAGCTGGGATTTGTTTCACACAGATCTCCAGGTGATCAGCAGATATTTCAATTGGGTGATGAACAACAGAGCAATTTGGTACTCTTTGTTTTCTTCCTTATTCTTGGAGATGCAAGGAATAAACCATGTGACTAATTCCTTGTTATGAGGATAACCCAGGCAAGGGTTGAGAAGTAAGTAAGTAGAGCATATAGTTAAACACCTGGTTGCCAACTCACCCAGACCTGCTGCCACCAGTGAAAGAGTCAAAATAGACTTAAAGACAACTGGCATACAAAAATCATTCATTTAATAGGATTTAATGTGAAATGGGAAGCTTCCAGTTCCAAATGTCACATAATCTCTGAATTCGCTAACCTGAAATATTTTTTTACTGTGTGAGAGACAGTCACTGTGCTGTACCTCTCAGGGCTGCTGAAGAATTTTAAGAACATTGTAAACATGCAGTCACTAGTCTGAAGAAACACTACTTGGATGGTCGGTTCAGTTGGTTGGGCGCCATTCAGATTACCAGATAACTGCTGTTTTCTCGTTTTGTTTTGACATGGAAGTGTAGAAAATTCATCGTGAAACTATTAATGAATACATATACGGTTCCCAATGTTAAAAAAAAAGATTTAGCAGGGGTTATGGAAAAGGAAACATAATAACATTATTGCACATCTGAGATAGATTCTGAGTGAGGGAAATGTGAAAGGTAGATCCTATTACTTTACAAGAGATACATGTTATTCAAACACTGATAAAAATCTAACAAACACAGGAGGCTTGGTAGACAATAAAGATAAAACATTTCATACTGAATGAGCTCTTTATTTCCAAGTAGAAACGGCTTCCAGTCCACACAAGTCAGATTCTTTCACATGGAACTGCATGCATGTAGAAATTGTGGGTGTCCTCAGACCAAGAGTGTCTCCATATGAGAGGATGTTGCAGGGAACATCTCATGGCTGTTGTAAAGTAAAACAGGGAGCATGGCAATTAAACAATATCTCCCCACCCCCACCCACATCCTAAACAATTTTACTTCAGATTTCATCTAAATATATATAGATATTCCTAACACCATTGAGTATCTTACACAAACTTGTGTTATTGTCTCCGATCTCCTTGCTGCCAACAGCTGTTTTTGGTTTGAGATGTCCATCTGGGTAGTAGGGGAGGGAGGGAGGGGTGGAGAGGGAGAAACCGTTCCAAAGAGTACAAAGACAAGTTACTCTCAGGGTTTATCTCAACATGTTCAAGTTAAGATTAAGAGATGCCAGTTTTCCTGCTTCAAAAGAAAGAAGATTATATGTAATCGTAAAGCATCCTCTCTAACATTAAACGGGCCTAGTTTTATGGGGCCAGTGGGGTGCATCGTCTGATGCATGGCTTGAACCAGTAAAAGCTTATCTTGCAATACGGGCTTCTATTAGAATTTCACAACCAATCTTAATGGGACTGAGAACTCAAGAGCACATGCCTAATCAGAAGATCACTGAAAGATAATTTAAAACCAGTGAATTCTATTAACATAAAACAGTAATGGAAGAGTGGGTGATATCTTTTATTGGACCACAAAAAGATCGAACAAATGAACATCCCTTCCATGAATCGTGCAGAATAATTATAGACACAAGTCCAAGAATGGATGGTACGTGTCTATGGGAGTTGATGTCAGTTGCCTTGAGTCTGCATTCTCCACCCTCCTTGCAGTATGGTTTGGAATTTTTACATCATTCTCTTAGGACCAAAACGTTGCCAGCTACTCCATGATTATCCCTCCCCCCCCCCACATACACTTCCTGCTCCAAAACTAGTCTCTCTCTTTTTTTTGCTGACATGTACTGTACAATCAATTTCCAGACACTTGTCTACAATATTTCTGCACTATCGTGAAGAGGTTGTGCTATGGCCTGCTGAAGAGGAATTTTCTCCATAAAATGTGCAACTTGATTTATTTTTGATTTTGATTTTTCTAAAGCAATCCAATGCAAGGGAACACACACACCCTTACATTTGTGTGATCTTGGGAATCACATGACCTTTTCTTGTTCTTTATGAAACAGAAGCGATCCAGAATTTACCACAAGGGAAACTTCAGTTAATCCATAGCACTGACTGACAAATCTGGCTTCATGGACTTCCCCCCTTTTAAAACATTATGGGTCGATTAAATTTAACCATCTCCAGCTCAGCTGGTGCAGACTGTCAGGATTCTTGGTAAAAAATTTCTAAGTCAGAGCAGAAGGCTTTGGGCTTTGGGGGGAAAATGGTTCTGCACCTCAGCCCCACATGATATTGAGGTGGTAGTGGTGGAGAGTCACAATTTTCTGTGAACCCCAAAAAGGCTGTAAGCCAGTATTTCAATGCCTTTCTCTTTATTTATTTATCTACTTACAAAAAAAAAAGTTAGCCACCCCACTACCAAGTGGTCTCTGAGTGTACACCTAATGCCATCTGTACATAAAGAAAGATAATTACCCAAGCACCAGAGCACAATTTACATATTTTTTTGTTTTCATATCATGATGTCTTCTTTGTTCCTGTCCAAAATAACCCAGTGGTGTTTCTCTAATGAGAGGTTTAGGCAGAAAAGCACTGTTTGTAGTCCAGGGAGTTCCAAATGTGTTCACAGTCCTCACATCTTTGAAAAATGTACTTTCCCTGTCACATACCATTATGTCTGAGTAAGACATCTGACAAGCTCAAATCCCATATCACCTTTGTGACACTTTTGTAACATTTTGGTGATACCAATGAAAAGTATGACCCAATTCTTCATGCAATAGTAGCTCTACAAGATACTAGGAAGCAGTAGCCTCACAAATGAGATAAGGAAACATAAAACAAAAGGAAACAACATGTCCCTTGGGAAGATTCTGAGAGTATGGAGATCTACATATAAGTACAGATGGGTACAACATGAATTTTTAATTTGTTTCATTACTCATTACTCATTTCATTAGCTAACGAAACGAATAACAAAACAACCTATCAAAGAAAAACGAAACTAAATGAAATCTCCTGTAGCACCGGCCTTCTCGCCTTGGAACACCAGCAGCCAGGGTGGGGGAAAGCCCGTCCTACAGCCGAGAGACGGGGGGGGGAGAACCCCGGCATCTAGGGATTCTGGCTTATGGTGACCATTTTTAGGGTTACCAAGGGAGTGTATACTCTGAAGTGGCTTACCATTCCTTTCTTCTGGGGGTGCCCTTGGATTGTGCAGTTCACCCAAGACCATACATGCTAGTTCTACTCACAGAAGTGTGTTCTGCTTATATACCGCCCCATACCACATCAAGTAGTCTCTGGGCGGTTACAGTTTTTAATTACATTATGCAGGCTACACAATGCCCCCCCCCCCCCGCAAAGCTGGGTACTCATTTTACCAACCTCGGAAGGATGGAAGGCTGAGTCAGCCATGAGCCTGCTACCTGGGACTGAACCCAGTATAAGAATTTAACCACTGTGCCAAAGTCCTAACCTAAACTACTGGGCTACCCAGCAGGAATGAAAATCTATTACATAAGCATATAACTGCATCAGCGTAAGGACACAGCACATGGACTGGACACGGCACAAGAATGGAAAATATTGAAGAAGATTTTAACTTGCTCATGGATATAGGAACTATGGGAAAATTGAATTTTCTGGTTCTGGTTGATTGGGCGGAACAGACACACACACTTCGTTCTGCATACAATATGGGCTGCTTGGAACATAGGGTTTTTTTTCCTTCCTGGAAATACAATGGAATTATTTCTATGGATTAGAACATGCTTCACGACTCACACAATGAAGGGTTTTTTATCTTTTGTGCACTAGGGTTTATTAGTTGTTTCTTCTCTTATGTCTTGAACTCTCATTGAAGTGAGTAACCGGACAAGCCGCTCACTGAGTGTATCCTTTTCTTTTTGTTTTTAATCCTAACTTTAGAAGGTTGATTAGATATTT
The DNA here is from genome assembly GCA_023846285.1 of Phrynocephalus versicolor. Lineage (NCBI taxonomy): Eukaryota > Metazoa > Chordata > Lepidosauria > Squamata > Agamidae > Phrynocephalus > Phrynocephalus versicolor. The sequence goes on from JAHTLZ010003526.1 coordinate 69,596,218, forward strand.
CATCTATTAGGTCTTCTCTTTCAAATGAGTAAAGTACTTGGAACACACCCCAAACAATGTTGGTTACACTGTTTAATCCTAATACATGAATTCTAAAGCAGAAAAGAGACAGAAGATTTGGGTGTCTGTATGACAATCTGAAATTATGCTGGCATTTGCCACTAGAGATGGGCACGAAATGACTTTTTTATTCATTTTATTATTTATTATTCATTCCATTCTGTTCCGTAACAAAATAACAAACCACCCCATTTCCTTTTTGTTCTGTTTCACTTTTCATTGTCCCATAGGAATGCATTGCTTCAATGCATTCCTATGGGGAAAAGCCCACGGTTTCCCTCCAACGCGCCAGGCATGAGAAAACAGAGGATTTTAAAACTTTTTTTTTGCAACCCCAAGCACTGATCAGCTGTAGCTCTGGCTTGTTTAAAACCTCCTATCCCCCCCCCACATGATGGGGGGGAGGGGAGAATTCATAAACATTTATTCTTTTTCTTTTCTTTTCTTTTCTTTTCTTTTCTTTTCTTTTCTTTTCTTCCCCCCCCCTTTTCTCTCTTTTTGTTGCCCCAAGTGTCAATCAGCAGTAGCTTGGGTTTGGGGCGGCAAAAACAAATGTTTGAAAACCCTCTCCACCCCACCACCTGATGGGGTGAGAGAAAAGATGGATTTTAAACATTGTTTCTTCTTTTTGCCACCTAAAGCGCTGATCAGCTGTAGCGCCGTCTTGGGGTGGCAAAAAAATGTTTTAAAATCCCTCCTTTTCCTCCCCTTGAGTGGATTGTGTGTGCACCACACATACACAATACACTACAAATCAAATGAAAAATGAAATTTTTTTTAAATTCATTTCAAACAAAACAAAATGAAACTGAACTGATGGGCATTTTGTGCCCATCTCTATTTGCCACATCATTCAATGAACTACAGACAAGTAACACAGAGGTGCAGAAGGGAAATGAGGCAGCATATGCACAGCTGCTGGTGGCACACTTGCTACCAGAAGCTGTTGGGATATGTCTGTGAAGATTCTCAGTCATCCAGGTGAGTTTATTTGGAAGATGAGTCATGGCAACTGGACTTCTTTTCTTGAGAGATTGAAACATTTCGCTGCTCATCCAAACAGCTCCGTTAAACTGAGGAAAGCTAGTTGTGAGACCTCCATTTTACAGTTCACTTTGACCTCATGTCACCCTGGTCTGAAATAGGCTCGTAAGATGAACAATGGCCTGAATAGGCTCATTACATGGACAATAGTCTCAAAAGGCCTTTAGGTGAACAATGGCCTAAGGTGCTGAAACCCATAAAGTATGGGTCGTTATGGCCTTGGAGGTGGAGGAGTGAAGTATTTTTTATTTGTCTGGGTATTGTTGAAATCACTCCCTGATAAGTAGCAGATAGACTGTGCCTGAGCCCCCCCACCTCTGTTAAGAGAGGGGTTTTTAAATATTCACATGAATGGCTTCCATGACCCCTCTCTCAAACCACCTATATTCACTGTCTTCTTCTTTGAATGAGTGCCCTTTGTTCATCAAATGGAGGTGTACTACTGATTCTGGTCTTGAGCAGTTGCCCCTCCTATGTTGGGCCGTACTCTTGTTTAATGGCTGTTTAGCTTCTCCATTCAAAGATGAAGATGTACACATATTAGACAGAAAAGATAGAGAAATATTAGACAGATCAAAAATACTTCACATCTCCACCACCAAAGTCATAGCTAACAATCCATACTTTGTGGTTTTTCAGCACCATAGGCCATTGTTCACCTAATAGCCTATTGAGATTATTGCCCTCCTAACGAGCCTGTTCAGGCCACTGTTCACTTTATGAGCCTATTTCAAACCAGGTCAACATGAGATCAAAGTGAACTATAAAATGGAGGACTCGCAACTAGCTTTCCGCAGACTGGTGAAGCTGTTTGGATGAGCAGCAAAACATTTCAATCTCTCAAGAAATGAAGTCCAGTTGCCATGACTCAACTTCCAGATAAAGGTATTTTCAGTTGTCAAATGAACCTTTGCTGTATCAATTCCTTTCAATCTATCTGTTGTATCAATACATTCATTTTCAATGTCACATCTAATCTATAATGGTGGGAAGGTTCCCTTTAGTTTTAAGAGCACCAATTCATTTCTTCCTGTTTAAAACAGTATTGCCATCTACACCAATACTGTCTTCCCAGGGACAGCTACTGTCAATATTACCTCTCATTGTTTCTCTCTCAGTCTTTCTCTACACACAAACACACTACTAAGCCCCGCACCTGCTTAGTTTCCCCTCTGTTCTTATCTTAATTTGGTGGGGAAGGGAACTGTTTGAATGAGTGCCCTTTCAAATATGAGCGTGTACACATATTAGACAGAGAAGATAGGTGGTTTGAGAGAGGAGTCAGGGAAGCCATTTATGTGAGCATTGAAACCCCCTCCCTTAACAGAGGTGGGGGCCTCAGGCATAGTCTATCTGCTTCTTATCAGGATGTGCTTTCAACAGTACCCAGTTAAATCAAAATGCCTTCACCACCAAGGCCATAGCTAACTACCCATTCTTTATAGGGTTCAGCACGTTAGGCCATTGTTCACCTTAAGGCTATTGAATGTTGTCTACCTAATGAACCTATTCAGGGCATTGTTCAGCTTATGAGCCTATTTCAGACCAGGGTGACAAGAGGTCAAAGCTGACTATATGATGGAGGACTCACACTAGCTGTATTCAGACTGATGAAACTGTTTGGATGAGCAGCGAAACGTTTCTCTCTCCCTCTCCCCCCTCTCCCAATAAATAAATAAATAAATAAATAAGAAGTCCAGTTGCCATAACTTCTAGATAAACTCACCTGGATGACTGAGAATCTTCACAAACATGTTTTAGTAAGCAAGTTGCTTCGCCACCAGTAGGAGACAGGCAGGCAGGGAGACAGGCTGGCAATCCCCACTGTGCATTAAAAACAATCAAACCAGTGTAAAACTGGGATTCTTTTGCCAGGTGTGATTAGCTCTGAGCATATAATCAAAACTAAAGAGTTGAGGTTCCTCTCCTCATGCTATATTCCTGTTTGTAGAATTCACTGCTTCCCTGTTGCAGTATCTTAATGAGAAAAAATTCTAGAAGCCAAGGGGGTGGCATGAGCCAAAACTGTTCTGAGCCAGCACAGACATTTCTCTTTAACACTGAATTAGCATCCTGAGAGTTTCAGAGCATTTTGACAAAAGGCCCACTTGAGCCCCTGGTGTCTTTGAACTGAAAACAGAACAGCCAACTTGCTTTCAGACTTGGAATTCTCATCATTGCACTAGAGAATCATATGCAGCCGCTTTGTATGGCATGCTGTGGATTTAAATGCAGCACTTATGCATGCACGCTGCTCAGTCTGCCTGTATTGCTTTTTTGCATAAACACCTATAAAGCACATAAGTAAGAATCTTAGAACAATAAAGACCAATTAGGTACTTGTGACTGGATGAGCAGACCCGATGGATTTTATTCCATCTGAATCAAAACACATTTTCTGTAGTGTTACAGAGCTGTAGAACCTTTCAAGAGAACAATAACAGTTCAATAATAGAGAATTTACTTCTGCCAATAAACAGCCCTTTGTTTATTTAAAAACATTATCTTGTTCTGTAATAAAGTATTTCCACGACCACTTCCACTTTTGCACACCCATGTGCTCATAGAAACAAACCTGTTTGGTTACATTTCATCTCCACTATTATTTAAAATCACACCTGGATTCATTAGACTCTGGTTATTCCTGGTAGAATGCTTATGAAACACCTACTTGAAAACTAGCTATTATAACTGTTGAATGATGTGACGTACATTTCACATAGAATTTAAGTGAATTGCGTTATTGCATGTTACTCTTGGGATCCCTGAGGAAAAAGCAAACATCTGATAATGGGATGAAATAGATAATTAATTAGTCTATGGTGACATAAGTAAAGTAAGGAACCATTTCCCAATCATCCAAAGTTACTTCCAATACGAGCATATATCATATACTAATAATAATACAAAAATATGAAAAAGTTGAGGATTCCTCTCCTCAGCAGATTCCTATGGAAGGCCCTAGACACTGTACTTGCAAGCTTT
>JAHTLZ010003527.1:0-11945 GCA_023846285.1 Phrynocephalus versicolor
ATGTAAAAATTAGGAATGATGGAAACTAGCATTGAAAACATAGCGTCAAGCAGTCAATGCAATTACCTCTTCAGCAGCCTCACTTTTTTGCAACCGGGAAAAGGATCTCCTCCCTTGTCATTGCCAGCTTGCTCACTTTCTTCGATCTACAAGCCTCAGCAGATCACACCTCGCCCCCATCTTAACAAGGGACTGGGTGGGGGGAAAGGAGGGGGGAGGCTTTCCGGACCTTCACACGACCGTAGATGGGTGGGGGTGAGGAAGCACGGTTGTGTTTATTTGGGGGGGGGTGCATTCTGGGGAAAAGCCTGCGAGGCATCCCCATGCCCCACCGGAGGGGGGGCGAAATGAGTGGGAAAGGACGTGTCCTCCCGAAGGCAGCGACCACGGACTCAGCAGGCGAGCCCCCCCCCCCCAGCCGCCCACGTCCCTTCCAACTCGCCCTCCACTGCAGCGATGGGGCGTCCAGGGCCGGGGAGGGGGGCGGTAGCGGAGAGACAGCAGGCGGGGAGCAGGAACCTTTCCCTTCCGAGCCCCCCACCCCACCCCAAAGAGCCCAGCGTTCAAGGGGACACACAGCCTGCCGGCAAGGAAGTCTTCCAGCAGCCCCAGCAAGTGCGATCCCTCACCGCTTGCCAGGGCTACTGGAAGACCCTTTTTTAAAAAAAATGCACCTCCCCCCCAAATTGGGGGGGGGAGTTGCCCCCTTTAAAAAAAAAGTCTTCAAGCAGCAGTGGCAAGTTGGACCCCCCACCGCCGCTTGCCTGGGCTGTTCTCAAGCCCTGCATGCGCCTCTCTTGCACATACACGCACACACACACCCCGCCACGGATCCAGCTGGTGCAAGGGAAGCCCGTCGTGCATCGTCACCCAGGTTGCCCCTGGGAAGGGGCGAGAATCCGTGCAACCTTGCAACCGGCCTGCCCCCCCCCCCGCCCCCAAAGCACCTCGGCAGCAGCGGAGGCTTGCCTGCCCCCCAAGCTCCTCGGCCTCCCCACCACCACACACACACAAGAACCCGACAGCTGGCAAGGGCTTGGTGCGGCCAGACAATAATAGGGTCACCTTTGCACGTGGGAGGTGTGTGGGGGACAAAGGAGGGGTTCACCATTGGGAGGGCTGCCTTCAGCGGGGGTGGGGGGTGGGGTGGGGGGAGCGGGCCGTCGTGGGCTTCCCCATCGGGCACCCAGTAGTCCAAGTTCTCCCGGCTGGAGCAGGGCCGCTTGGGAACGCCCCACTGACCCCATCCCCCTGCACCAACCGGGCTTCCACCGCCCCATGTGGTTGGGTGACCACCGAGGTATTGGGGGGGGTGGGGGTGCAGGCGGGGGCCGTGAAGAGATCCGCTCGCCCCAAAAGCCACGTCACCCCCTCCCTCGTTTGCCCAGGGCTCGGCTGGGGCCCTGGTCGGCAACCCCAGCCCTCTATGCCAGTCTGCCACCCCATGAGAACCACAACGGGGCGACGACGAGGGCATAATGGGGGGGGAGGCACAGCACGCCCCACCCTGTGCCTACTGCCCCCCCCCCAAACGAGAACCCGACAGCCGGCACTGGAGCTCTCAAAAAGAAGCCCAGTAGCCATGACTCAGCTTCCAGATAAACTCACCTGGATGACTGAGAATCTTCACAGATACTCTGCACTGGAGGGAGGGAGGGTGAAGGAGGGAGGGAGGGAGGGGGCGGGTCAATGGAAATGGCCTGATCTGGAAGGATCCGGAGGAGGGAGCAGGTCTGGATGGGGGGCAGGTTGGTCGCAGAAATGGCGCTCTGGAGGCGGCGGGGTGGGTGGGGGCATTTTGGAAAGGGAAAAAGGGGAGGTGTGACCCTTTGCAGCTGTAGGCTGTTCTCTGTTGCTTTCAAAAGCTGAAGGGAAGAATGCCTGGCAGAGAGAAAAGGGATTTGACCATTTCCAAAGCCCCCCCCGCAAGAACATGGCCATCCCACCTGCCCACCCCCAAAGAAGGCAACCCCCAGATTCCTCCCGGGGTTTCCCAGCAAACGCCCCCCCCAACCGTGCCATGTGCTTGTAGGCCCACAGCAAAGCGGGTATGGAAGCCATGGTTTCTGTCTTTCAGTCGGTGGGCACAGAGGGGGCCTATATTTGGAAAGTGGTTTGAGGGTGATCCAGCAAAAAAAAATTGCATTTGTTATCTGCAGATGCAAGGTTTGCTCCACTGCAAATCCATGGACTTGTGGGCCCAGGATTTCTGGGGCCGATTCTGAAGCCTTGAAATCGAATCTAAGGCCTCACCTAAGGAAAACACAGCAATTTCATAGCTGAAATGAGTGAGCTGCTGCAAGCTATCGTCTATTGTTTTAAAAAGCCTTTAAAAGCTGAAGCGAAGAACATGGCCAGGAAGGACTCATTGAGGGCCCCTTTCACAGGAAGGCCATGGCGGGCGTGGGGGGGGGGATTGGCCATATTTTTTCATATTTTTTTGTACTTTTTAATCTTATATAATGCTGTTTGCATTTATATTGTCCTTTGTTTTTGTATTTTTATTTTTGCTTTGTTGGGTTTGCTGTTGTTCACCGCCTTGAGTTGCCTTTCTGCAACCTGGAGGTATCTAAATCATAAGCAAGCTACACTTAATTGACGGAGCTGCTGTACGTTATTGCTGATTGTTACCTCAAAGGAGAGGCAACTACCCCAAAAATAGGAGTACAGAACAGATTGAAGATGTTTCTTGTGGAATAACGTAGCTTTATTCAGAGAACATGGGCCCACGGGTGTCACAAGGAGTAAGACCAAGAAAGATGTTCAGGAGGGGGCTTTTGTAATTGCAAAGTGTTAACAAAACTTAAAGTTAAGCATTTCATTGGTTAAAGTTTTCCGCAGTTCCATCTAGACCAGTGGTTCTCAACCTGTGGGTCTCCAGATGTTCCTGGATTGCGACTCCCAGAAATCCTGGCCAGCTCAGCTAGTGATGAAGTCTTCTGGGATTTGCCGTCCAGGGACATCTGGGGATCCACAGCTTGAGAACCACTGGTCTAGACTAGTCTAGACCATATAAACTTATCAGTATTGTACAGTGGCTCAGAGTTACTTCACCAGCAAGGTATTTCTTAGGGTCCAGCATAAGGGGGCATGGAACATAGCTGCATCAAGTAAAAATGCCACTTTTCCAGTCACATGTTCTTTAATATGGCCAGGAAGGACCTCTGAGGGTCCCTTTCACGTGAAGGCCATGGCAGGGGGACAAGGGGCCCCTTGGTGGGGGTGACCAGGGTCACGTTCTGATTGGCCAGAATGCTCTGCCATTCAAACTGTGCCTTCAGAATTCTCAGATATTTTAAATATATAAACACACACACACATACACACACACCCCTCTCTCCTTTCAAACACCTACTTATCTATTGCCTTTTTACATACATATTCACCCCTTTAAGCATAGCATGACTGTAACCTTAAAAGGTTTGAAATAAATTCAAAGAATGCATTCTAATCAACAAAACAACCAACCTGTTTGGTCTCCCCTGTGCCAGGAGGTACCTGCGGGGCTACTGGCCACTGGCTACTTTGGCCCATGATCCCAACCCCAAAGAGATTTCCAGGCTCACCCAGGCAGGCTGGGCTTTGCAAACCATCCACTCAGGTTTTGCTGCTCCTCTTGGGAAGACCGAGGGCTGTTGACAGGGGGGGGGGGTCTGCCCTCGGGGGAAGGAGATAGCGGGAGGGACCACGTGGCCCCCTCTTTCCCACAACTCTCTGTGAGCAGAGGTGCCTTCATGCCAAACCTCTTCAACTGATGGGGATCGGCAGGGGTGACCCCCTTCCTGAAAAGCAGTCTGGGTCCTTCTTCCTTTTAATTTGCAGGATTCCCTCTTGGCAAACACCCCCCACCCCCCGAGAGCACACCATCCATCCCTGACGTTTCTGACACGGACTTCGCCGACCACTCTGAAAGGTATGCCTTTCTGAATTTAGGGAGAGGGACCCTTGAGGAAGCATCTATAGAAATGGAGTCATCCCACAGGACTGGCTCAAATCCACTTTTAGGCCACGTCCAAAGAAACCTCATGCAAAGAGTTCTGTAACGCACACCGGACAATCAGTTTGATGAGCCACATTGTGACGTTATTTTTAAAAGTCCTGCATTTAAGAATTAATGAGTGTTCAGATACTAGTTCGGTGATGTCTCCATGTTAATGTTGATATTTTTGTTTGTTTCATTGATTAGGAAAAAGCATTTGACTCAGTTAAACATGATAATAAATGTATTAATATTAATTACAGTTTTATAAGGTTTACTTTACATTTAGATAATCTGTATGCTATTACTTATATCAATATTTTTGTAAACTGCCCAGATGATTTACATACTGCCAGATGGTGCAGTACGTAAATCAAATCAAGTCAAAATCAAATCAAATAAGTCCATAAAGTAGTGCTGGTGGACCTCCCACCTTTTTAGGACAAGGAGGAGAGAGGAATTGTTCCTGGAGCCCTCTGTTCCTCCCATGGGGCTCTTGTGACTTCAGTTTCTAACCTGTTATATCTATATTTTATTTTTTTACAGCATCTACAACTGGCTGCAGAGGAACACCCAGCAGCCAAGGGCTCTGTTGTGGCCAGCACATTCCAGGGTAAGCGGGAGTTTATTCTTCCACAAGGGGACCTCCCCCTTTTCCCTCCCTGGGGCTGCAGAAGAGCCGTCATCCAGAGAGAAGGCCTGGAAGGAGGGGACCCTCGGGGGGGGGGGGTTGGGAGGGCTAGAGACCCCAGAACCAGGTGGGTGTCAGGGCGAGGGTCTGCAGCTCTCCTTCTTCTTCGTCCACAGGCATTTCTCTCCTTGAGGAACTCCACAGATGTCCTGCTCCAAGAAGCGGCAAGATGACTTCCTCCTCAGCTGAGGGGCAGGGAGGAAGGCCGTGGGGTGGCCCCTGCCCACTCCCGGACTCTCCCCCCCACCTCAGTATCAGAGGCAGGGCAGTGGGGCTACTGGGACCCTTCCCGAAGGGGCCAGACAAGCCTCTGGAGGAGGCCCTTCTGAAGAGCAAGGGGCCACCTTCAGATGTTCTGCTCTGACCTCTTGTGTGGTTTATTTCTCCCAGACTCCTGGAGTCTCCCAAAGAGGAGAGGAATATATACACCACCCTTTGGGTAAGTTTGGCCTCTTTCTCTCCAAGAAGAGGCAGGGTTGTTGTCCTGGAATCAATGAGCGAAGGCCTGTTTTTGGATTCACAGGAGTATCCAGAGATGTGCCCTTCCCCTTTGTCCGGATGGTGCGGAGGCGGCGTTTTGAGTCATCTTCCAGACAAGCCTTTCCTAGAAAGGGGCAGGATGGCTTTTCCTGTGAGGAGCTGCTCGGGGTCTCCTTGAGGGATCCGGCTGCTCCGTGCGGGGATTTGGGTCCCGATGGATCTCTGGCTCCTTCTAGATCCACTCCCTCATGGCAGGTTGACCTGGAGGAGCCGCCGAAAAAGGTGACCCAAGATGCTGAGGACCCGTTTGTGTCTGCCCCCCTCTCTGGACTTCTGGACCACAAGGGCTTCCAGAAGGAGGTCCTCCCAAAAGGAGGTCTCCCGCTGGAGTCCTGGTTCTCGTGTCACCCTATCTCTCTCTTTCGTAGGGCATGCCGGACGTGGAGTGCTGAGGGCCTGGAGTAGGAGTAGTAGTAAAGGTATTGACATCCCATCCCAGGGGGAGCAGCCCCTTCCCCAAGAGGAGTGGCAGGGAGGGTTGGGGTCCCCTGAGCGGAAGGAAGCCGCCTGGCCTCACCGTCCAAGGACAGGCCCACTCAGGCAGGCAACAGTCACCGAGGCAAAGCTTGCCTGCAGAGAAAGTTCTTGGCCTGCTTGCAGATGGACAGCCAAGATGGCGGCAGCCTGGCCTCCAGTGGCAGGGAGTTCCAAAGGCTGGGACCATCCGCAGCAAGGACCCCCTCCTGTGTGTGTCGTGGTGCTTTTGGACAACAGTAAGACCTCAGTTTACCAGCGCCCTGGTCTACAAATGTTTTGCAAGATGAGCAAGAAATTTCTGGAACAGTTTTCTTCTGGTTAATCAGCTCGATGTTGCAAAATGAACACCAGAGCCCCTGCCGTGGACGCCAGCTGGCCGTTCACTGTGGCCCCGGTGGAGACCCTAGCCGTAGAGGCCGCCAGTCCTCACTGCAGCACCACCGGTGGCGAGGGGGTGATGGCGGCTGTGGGGATGGGGTATACAGCTACAGAACGAATGAGCTAAATTTTAATTATTTTTAATGGGACTTGTTTATTCCCTCCTTCCTTCCTTCCTTTCCGGGAAACTACAGGCCGGTTAGCCTTACGTCTGTTCCAGGGAAGATGGTGGAAAGCCTCATCGAAGAGAAAATCCTAAAGCACATAGAAGAACAAACCTTGCTGAGGGAAAATCATTATGGTTTCTGTAAGGGTAAGTCTTGCCTGACAAACTTTTTAGAATTCTTTGCAAAGGTCAACAGGCATGTATATTTGGGTGAACCGGTAGATATTATCTATCTTGTTTTTCAGAAGGCTTTTGACACAGTCCCTCACCAAAGGCTGCTGAGAAAATTGCACAGTCAAGGGATAAGATGGCAGATCCTCTTATGGACTGAGAACTGGTTGAGATCCAGAAAACAAAGAGTAGGTGTCAATGGGCAATTTTTACAATGGAGAGAAGTGAAAAGCTGTGTGCCCCAGGGATCTGTCCGGGGTCCGGTGCTTTTCAATCTGTTCATAAATGACCTGGAGACAGGGATAAGCAGTGAGATGGCCAAGTTTGCAGATGGCATGAAACTTTTCCGTGTGGTAAAAACCAGAGAAGATTGTGAAGAGCTCCAGAAGGATCTCTCCAAACTAGGGGAATGGGCTGCGAAATGGCAAATGTGTTTCAATGTAGCCAAATGTAAAGTAATGCATATTGGGGTGAAAAATCAAAACGTTATCTATCAACTCATGGGCTCTGAGTTATCCGTGAAGGATCAGGAAAGAGATCTTGGAGTGTTGGTGGACAGCTCCATGAAGGTGTCCACTCAATGTGTGGCAGCAGTGAAGAAGGCCAATTCCATGCTTGGGATTATCAAAAAGGGGATTGGAAGTAAAACAGCCAACATTATAGTGCCATTATACAAAACAATAGTAAGGCCGCACCTGGAGTATTGTGTACAATTCTGGTCACCGCATCTCAAAAAAGACATAGTAGAACTGGAAAAGGTGCAGAAGAGAGTGACTAAGATGGTTACTTCACGTCCCTCCTCGTGCTGAGGTGAACTTGCTTCCGGTTTGAAATCGGTTGTTGTCCTGTGATCTAAATCCGGTTCTGCCCCTGTTTCTTTGTACTCACGGGCATGATGAATGGAACTGACAGGACTGCAACCTCACGTCCTCGATGTGCATTGTACAGTTATTTTCCGAGTTTTTTTTCCATGTAGTCCTAAGTGCTCCCGCGCAAGCTTTGGGGTTTTTCCCCCCCAAGGCCATTCATTGCATTAAATCTTCCATAGGCCATGTCCCGTTGAGTGCCTGTTCCTCCTCCTGACACGAGATGGCTTCTGGTACCATGGTTTGGACGTTCTCCGCCTGGGTCCTCCAAGGCATCAAAACGGATCATTGAGATTATTCTCAGCCATGTGGAGAAGCACTTCTGGTACTACCTGCAGAGACAGAAATATGCAACCTATTCAAGAACAGATCATATATTAATGTCTGACTCATTAATACAACAATTATATAGGATAGATTTTGGTCCAATTATAACGGATCACACACCCATAAAAGTGTTATGGAACGAAAATGTCTTAAACACCAAGCCAAAGATTTGGAGGATAGGAACTAATATGTTTACCATCCCGCAAATTATTAAAAGAATTACAAAGGATATAACAATTTTTTATGAAATTAATGATAATGAAGACATGGACCCAGCATTACTATGAGATACCTTTAAATGTTATTTAAGAGGTAAATTTAAAATGTTAATTTGAATAAAGTTTTTTAATTTAATTTAAAATAGAAAAAAATTAAAAAATAGTTTATTAACTTTCATATTTATATACCGTGACAATTTCCCAGAGGGAATTTGTAAAATTTGTAAAATGTAAAATTTGTAAAATGTAAAATATTTAAATTTTAGATATGGTCTGCTCGACTTACAAATATTTTTTTTTCAAATTTTCAAATTTTTAACTTATGTTTTTAATGTTTTAGCAAGGTACGCCAACTTAAGAGTAGTTTGACTTAAGAGAACGGATTAAATTCATAAGTCAAGGTACCACTGTATATGACACAAACATTTCCCCATACTTTTAAGAGGGAGAAAAAGTGCATCTTATAGAACAAAAAATACGCTACTTATGGTTAGCAGGCAATTAATGATTTCCATAATTAGTGATACGGTGGTGGCGGGTGGTGGGGGCGATGATGAAAGCGGTGGGGAGGGACAGGGCAATGGCAGCGGGGATAGCGATGGCGATGGTGGGGTGGCAGGGGCGGGGTCGATAGCGACATCGGTGATGGGGTGGCAGGGGCGGGGGTGATGGCAATGGCAGTGGGGGGGGCGGTAGGGGAAAGGGGGGGGTGGTGGGGCAGAGGTGGCAGCGGGGTTTGGGTGTCAGGGGTAGCAGGGACGGCAGGTGGGAATGGGGTGATGGCGGTGGCAGGGAGTGAGGGTGGCAGAGGCGGAGGGTGACAGGGGTAGCAGGTGGGGTGGGGGTGAGGGTGGCATCAGTGGGAAGGTGGGGCAGGGCAATGGCAGTAGGGGTGGGGGTGGCAGGCAGGGGCAGGGGTCATGGTGGGGGCGGGGTGATGGCGATAGCGGGGGGATGGGGTCGCAGGGGTGGGGCAGCAGCGGGGGGTGGCAGGGTCAGTGAGCAGGGGGCTGGGGTGATGGAGGCAACAGGGGGACGGGGCAATGGCAGTGTGGATGGTGGTGGTGGTGGTGGTGGCAGGGTTGAGGGCAGGGGCTGCAGCGGGTGGTGGAGCGGGGACAGCAACAGGGTGGGGATGGCAGTGTCAGGGGGTGATGGGGTGGCAGGTGGGGTGGGGGTGATGGTGGCGGCGGTGGTGGTGTGGGGTGAGGGTGGCGTCAGTGGGAGGGCAGGGCAGGGTTGATGGCGGCAGGGGCGGGCGCAATGGCAGTAGGCACGGGGGTGGCAGGCAGGGTGGGCTTGATGGTGGGGGTGATGGCAGGGGCAGGGGTTGGCAGGGGCGGGAGCAGCAGTGGGGGTGGCAGGGTCCACGGTCAGGGGTGGGGGGATGGTGGTGGTGGGGGGATGGGGCGGTGGCAGTGGGCGGTGGCAGGGGGTAATGGTTGCAGGGGTGGGGTAACAGGGTAGGCAGGTGGCAGGTGGCGTGGGGGTGAGGGTGGGGGTGGTGCGGGGTGAGGGTGGCGTCGGAGAGCGGGGCAGGGATGATGGCGGCAGGGGTGGGGGCGATTGTAGTAGGCACAGGGAGTCGCAGGAAGGGTGGAGTTGATGGTGGGGGTGATGGCGGCAGAGGCAGGGGTGGCAGTGTCAGCAGGCAGGGGTTGCGGTGATATCAGAGGGGGTGGTAGTGGGGGCAATGTCAGTGTGCCGGTGATGGCGGGGGTGGGGACGGCAGTGGCGGGAGCAGCAGCAGGGGGTGGCATGGTCCACGGTCGGGGGATGGGGGGATGATGGCAGTGGGGGATGGGGCAGTGGCAGTGGGCAGTGGCGGGGGATAATGGTTGCAGGACTGGGGGTGACAGGGTAGGCAGGGGCAGGGGGTGAGGGTGGCATCAGTGGGAAGGCGGGGCAGGGCAATGGCAGTAGGGACGGGGCCTGGCAGGCAGGGGCGGGGTTGGTGGGGGCGCGGGCCATGGTAATGGTGGCGCCTACATGGGGGGCAGGGTGCAGGATCAGTGGGCGGGGGGCAGGGGTGATGGCAGCAACAGGGGGACAGGGCAATGGCAGTGTGGGCAGTGGTGGGGGTGGCAGGGGCGAGGGCAGTGGCTGCAGCAGGTGGTGGCAGTGGGGGCAGAGATAGGGTGGGGGTGGCAGTGTCAGGGGGTGGGGATGGGGGCAGCAGGTGGGGATGGGGTGATGGGTGGCAGGTGGGGTGGGGGTGATGTCGGTGGGGTTGCGGGGTGAGGGTTGCGTCAGTGGGAGTGCGGGGCAGGGATGATGGCCGTTGGGGTGATGGCAGTAGGCACTGGGGGTTGCAGGCAGGGCGGGGTTGATGGTGGGGGTGATGGCAGCAGAGGCGGGGGGTGGCAGTGTCAGCAGGCAGGGTCTGGGGTGATGGCAGGGGGGTGGGGGGGCGATGTCAGTGTGCCAGCGATGGCGGGGTGGGGACGGCAGGGGCGAGAGCAGCAGCAGGGGGTGGCAGGGTCCACAGGCGGGGGATGGGGCTCGGGTGATAGTGGCAGAACGGGGATGGGGCAGTGGGAGTGTGGGCGGTGGTAGGGGGCAGGGGCAGGGGCAGGGGCTGCAGTGGGTGGTGGGTGGCAGCATCAGGGTGGGGGCAGCGGTGTCAGGGGTGGGTGCGGCAGGCAGGGTTGGTGTGATGGCGGCAGGAGGTGGGGCAATGGGAGTGGTGGGGCTTGGCAGGGGCAGGGTGTTGGTGGGGTCTGCAGGGGGTGGGGTGATGGCAGAAAGGTTGCGGGTGGGGACAGTGGCAGTGGGGGCAGCAGTGTTGGGGGCGATGTCGGCAGGGTAGGGGGGTGGCAGAAGTAGCAGGTGGGGTGGGGTGATAGTCATGGGGTGCAGGTGGGAGCAGGGGTGGGGTGGGGTGGCGGGGTCAGCAGGCAGGGGCTGGGTGATGGCGGCGGTGGGGACATGGACAATGGCAGTATGGGTGACATTGGGGGCGGCCGGGGCAGTGGTGGGGGCTGCAGTGGGTGGCGGCAGCAGGGCCAATGGCCACAGTGAGGGGCAATGATGACGGCGGTGACATGGGGTGGGGGCATCTGGCGGCGGCATGGGGTGGGGGCAGCTGGCGGCATGGTGTGATGGCAGGAGGGGACAGGGGGCGGTAGGGCAGTGGGAGTGGTGGCAGCAGCGGGTTGTTGACAGTGTTAGTAGGCAGGGGCTGGGGTGATGGCAGAGAGGTGGGGAGGCCGGGGCGATGCCAGCGTGCCAGCGATGGCGGGGCTGGGGACGGCAGGGGCGGGGGCAATGGCAACGGCGGCATTGGGGTAGGCAGGGACAGGGCTGGGATGATGGCAGCGGTGGCAGGGGCAGGGGTGATGGTGGCAGAGGCAGCGATGGCGGCGGCAGGCGTGGGGGGTGGGGGTGAAGGCGGCAGGGGCTGCAGGGGTGATGGCAACAGCAGGAGGCAACAGGGGTGGCAGCTGTGGTGGGCGATGGGTGGGCGGCGGCAGTAATGGTGGTGGCGGCAGAGTGGGGTCCCGGTGGCGGCTCCAGCCACAGGCGGCAGCCATGGAGGCAGGCCCAGGCCATGTTGCTGGGCCTGTTCAGTGTCTCTGCCAAGAGGGACCAGTAAGCTGGCCTGGGCCCACCTCTGTGGCCACCGCACGTGTTGCCGGAAAACCTAAACGAGCCAGGCCGGCCTGGGCCCACCACAGCCACTGCTGGAGAAGGCGAGTGAGAGGGGGGAATTCGCCCCCCAACACAGGGACTTGGCGGGCGACCCCTGACTGGCCGCCCGCAGTTGACGTCTTGGGCAGGCCTGCTCTAGATCCAAAAGTATTTTAAATATTTTATTCACACTGATTTTCACTGCATCTTCCTTCTGAGTATCTTCATACAACACTAAGAAATTTTCATATTTTGTATATTCTCTACATTTGTTATGCTCCTTAATCCCATTAGTCAAATTTTTAATTGCACACAATTAAACCATCATATATCCCTACATTGCAGAACGTCTTTCACTTGTTCCCTCATTCTCATTTTATCCATCCAGTTCTTCAACCGAACATTGTTTTTTTCCTAAATAATTTTATAAAACCTTTTAAATTTGCAGGGAAGTCCTCTATTTCAGTCACTAATTTTAATGGTGAATCTAAGGGACACAATC